>MJUU01044471.1:61437-78867 GCA_002080025.1 Modiolus philippinarum | reverse complement strand
TGCATTCCAGTCGTCATCCCAAAGTGCATCAGACACACCAATATAGTTGATGTGGGGCATGTCAGTAAGCAGGAATGGACCTTAACCATTCTTCCTAACCGGACGCGGACGCCGACGCTAGGGGTATCACATAAGCCCCCTTCACTTCGTGAGGTGAGCTAAAAATGAAATCGTTGTTCCATTTGCTTAATCTTACCATGTATTTATAGGGACTTTGTTCCATGTACATTTACTCCATATCCCTTTATTTGTTCATAGTGAATGAGATCTGAACTTGTCCCAAAACTTGAATTTAAGTCTATCTAGTGGAAAATGTAGGTCAAAGTAACCCAGTTTTGTCTGGATGCCGACATACCTTCAGAGATGCATGTGTATGCAAAGTTTGATGATCCTACCATGCACAGTGACTGGGATCTGTATTTAAATGTAAAATTTGAAGAAAAGGCCATCAAGTGGAAAATTCTAGTCCGATAGACCTAATTTTCTTGCAGGCTGTGATTCAACCTCAGATACACATGTGAGCAAAGTTTGATAATGGTACCATGCATTGGACGTGTACCAACTAGATATACAACTAAATGGGGATACAGATACGTACAAATGATGGATGTGGATGCTACAGTTACTCCAATGAGTGCCAATCAACTTCGTTCAGGCAAACTTAAAAAGGTTTAGCTTTTAATTAAGAAAGCATTGTGAACTTAATCAGTGGCGGATTTAAGGTGGCCCGGGTGGCCAGGGCCCCCCTTAGGTTGGAAAAATGTTAAAATTCCTTGGTTTTTTTTTAAATTATGGGTCGGGCCCCCTTAGCAGAAAGTCTGGATCCGCCACTGTTGATTTCTAATGTCCAATGTTAAGGGTCTTCAACCATGAATCATAACAAATTGCCATACAGTAATTTATCAACAAGCCAAATATCAACATTAAATTTTGAAAGACAAAAATAGTTATATCGTTAACTTGACTTTGGTTTAGATGTACAGATTACTATACTATATAGGGTGTCTACCTCTCTTTGTGTTTCCACCCTAATTCTATCTATTTGTACAGTTTTTGGAAAAGTGTATTAAATTCTAGTTCTTCGGTCAAAAAATTTATATCGTTTAAATATATGTTGAATGATACAACAGAAAAGCTGGTTGTTATTCATTATTTAGAAAGTAGTATAAGTAGATATGGTGAGAATTCTGTTGTTCAATGTTGTCTGTTTACATGTATTTTGTTTTGTTTTTTTGGGTTTTTTTGGTCAAAGTTTATTTGTTTGTTATTATTAGCATAAGTTTTTTTGTGTGTTGTTTTGATAGTAATTTTAACTTAAATATTTATACGACATAATTTATGTCACTTATGACACATCGATCAAGATGGATTTATCATTTCTACAGAGGTGTCGATAATTGACTAGTCATTACATGTACTACTGCTGTTAATTAACATCATACCTAACAGAATGAATACACCTGTATTATATCAACATGCTCTGAAAAAATGCTGATGTATTGTAGATATTTAGCATATTACATGTCTGGCTTACAACAGATCCATTTCAGTCTGTAAGCTAGTTGAGGGATATTTTTATTCAGTCATCGGTCTTTTGTACACTTTTATGAGGATATACCAAAATTTTGTGATTAAGTTTTAATAGTCTTACTGACAGCATTCTAGTAAATTATATACAAAATTGTACAACCCCAAATAAGGAGCACATTCTCCATAATTTAGCCCTCAAGAAAAGGGAAAATTACAAACCTTCTTGCCATTTTCTAAGTCTTTTTTGGAATTAGTTCATCAAAAAATTTGAAAAATTCCTTTGATATGCTATATGAACATGTACCATGTCCTTACTTACTTGACAGTTCCATAAATTTCTGCACATCAGTTAATCTCTTTTGGAACTCGAAGCTCGAGTTGTTTTTTTTATATATATATTGAAAATACATCTCTTGCTTCCAATCCAAAAAAAGTATTACAGATCAGTTACAGAGGAATTTCGCTTAGAATCTAATTCAGTCCTGGTTCAGTTTATCAATATGGTAAATTTCTATTTACATGTACAAACATGACAAAAGTAATATCTCTCATTCTGTTTATATGTGCAGTGTCAGTACTAAAGGAATTCCTGGACATCTGAACCCAAAATCGAACTTGACCTGAGTTCCATGGTCAACAGCTTGCATACCATGTTTGAAGACCCTGTGTTATTTCGTTAACAAGTTGTTAGTCAGAAACCCTAAAATTCTCAAATTTCAAAGTTTCAAGGGGCAAAACTCCAGAAACCTCCCTTGGACCTCTGAACCCAAAATCGAACTTGACCTGAGTTTCGTGGTAAACAACTTGCATACCAAGTTTGAAGACCTTGTGTTATTTCGTTCAAGAGTTATCAGTCGGAAACCGTCAGGTAACGGATGGACAGACAGACAGACGGAAGGACGGACACACAACTGAGGGTATCACATAATATCTTGCCACTATGTAAAAGGCAACACATATTACATTTAATTTTCTATCTGTGGATGACCATTTCAACAACTTATGGTAATAGGTACGTAAATAGGAAAGTTTCCGGATTGCCATGAAATTTTACATACAAGTGCATCAAATGAAGCTGAATTCCAAGGTGAAATAAAATAGGTTAAATTGCGCAAGTATGAAAATGTATCCTACAATTTTTCTGAAAAAAGGATATGCTTTAAACAATGAAATTCCCATTTTAATGGTGTATATTTTATATAGGGTCACCGAATTAATTTCGCCGGTATACATAGTTAAACATAGAATAGGCAATTAGAAATTGATTTTTTCTATAAAATCCGCCGTCAAAATAGCGACGTCATCGATAAAAGTTACGATTTTAGGCGTGAATTGAAAGATGAACATCTATTCAGTGATCTATACCACGAAAACGAACTCGGTGACCATATGAAAAAATTATATCAATAAAACAGAAATTTCTTTGGCAACATAATATCAATTTTTCAGAAAAATTGTAGGATGTAATTTGAAACGACGATAATTCAAAGTGAAAATTAAAATTATTTTACATTCGTTCTAAAGCAAATTTCATACACTGTTAGACTATTCATTACAAAATTAAAAAATGTTTTATACAAATGTGTATGTATGTATTACATGTATTAAATTCATATAAATCTTTGTTACCAGTATTTAATCAATTTATTATAATATAAAGCTTTAAAACCATTCATAAAATCTTCAAAAAGGTATAAAAAATGCTGCATAGATTTGAAATTATAATTAAGAAATCTATGGATTAAAGTCTGGCGAGTCAGGGTAATTACAACCATAATGCTGTATAACAACTTTTGACGCGTAAAATCCACATTTCATACACACATCTAGAGATTTGTTTTGTGCTAGCTGAGATAAAAATCCCCCAACAAAAGCATCGCCACAACCATTTGTATCCTTGATTAATTGTTTGTCAACTGGGTTAATCGGAAATTCTGTAATTTGTCCATCATGAGCAAGAATTGTAGGATTTTTACCCTGAGTGAATATAACTGTTCGTTTCCTTTTCCCATTTGTTTTTGGGAGTTTCACAGCTTCAAGTGCAATATCTTTGACATCAGGGGCATCAAAACCATAGCAGTCACCAAATTTTCTGGCTTCATCACCATTTCCAAATAGAATATCAACATATTGCATTAAGTTTAGGTCGGTATCAGCAAAATATTTACACAAAAATTTAGCATGTAAATTCATAACCACAACTTTATTATTTTCAGCAGCATATTTAGCAACTTTCAAAACAGCTTCGGAACTGACAGGAATTATGAATCCACCTATATAGAATATTTTAGCCTTTTCTAACAATTTCTTAATATCCTGTTCCTCCAAGAATGTAGCGGTAAAATATTCTGCTGCTCCGAGATCTGTCACCAGTGATCGATCTTCACCTGTAATTATAGCGCCACATTTACCTGTAGCCTTCTCATCATGAATCTCATATTTAACATTAACTCCAACTTCCTCAGCAGTTTTAAGTAATATATTGTGAAACATGTCATTCCCTGCTCCTCCAACAAATGAGGTAGCTTTTGGAGTCCTTAATAGCCATTGGGCAACACGTATACTGTTCTGAGTAGCTCCTCCTGCTAAATATATTGGATTACAATTGTTGACCATATATTCAAACATCTCCTTATGTTTTTCTGTAGCAATAATGGCATCATTTGATTGAAGTCCATACTTGTCTAAGAATGCCTGATCAGCAGTGATTGTGATATCCAATAATGGATTCCCTATTCCCATCAAAGTTCCCTCAGGTATCTTGTCTCCTTCGGCCATATTGATCTTGTAACCCTGTAAAATAGAAATATACAGTATTATTATTTTATAATATTATTTGTGCACAGTAATTGGTTCATTTGACAATGACAGTCTGTAAATATGGTGTAAACCTTATATTTCCATAAAAAAAAACATTACATACTGTATTTGGAAACATCAGATTTACAACTATTTTATATGATAACAAAGCAAATGTTATGTGCAAATTAAAGCATGGCAAGTTCAATCAATACATGGCTTAATAGACCTGCATGATTAGAGTATATTGACCTCGGCCTGCGTCCTTGGTCAATATGCTCTAGTCAGGTCTGTAAATCCATGTATTGGCCTCATTGACATGCTATATTTGTATATTATTATGAAAATCAAAACTGATGTACATAGGATGATCCACGTTTCAAAAATGATGTCACATTCACTGATGAACAATTTGGTCTCCACAACACAAATAATAGCATAGTGTTTAGCCAAGACAAACATTTTGAATGAAAGACACGCAAAATTTTCCTACACAAGATTGAGAAATACAATGAAGTGGCAAAACATAAAACAACTCCATTTGGAAGTACAAAAATGTAGTAGCACAATTCTTTTCATGCAGATTCTGCATCAAGACTTCAACTTATTACATTTGTATCCCTACTCTTGTAGATACTGTCCTTGCCTTCTTTTGTTAGACATGTTTCATGTGACATAAACTCCTTCTACAGTTTTGGATTTAAGGTTAATTTTGTTAAACAATTCTGTATTGGTCGAAACGAGAGTAATTTTGACACATGTGGCAGGACTAAAATTAGCTTTTCCTCCATTTTTTTTATTTAGTGATTTATTTTGCTATAGAATTGTTGCATATAGCATGTATAGTATTCAGATGCACAATAAGCTTTCTGGTCTGACTCTGTTTCAACATGTTCAAACTTCTGTGTCCTCAGTAAACTACTTGAAAATGTCAAAGACAGACAATTTGTATTGTTAAATATCCTGGAATGGTCAAAGACCACTTATTTCTTAAAAAGATTTTAACTCACTAAATATACTTTTAAAATAAGTTTCAAGATTGAAAGAAACATATTCAAAAACAGGATCTCAAAAATATATGATTCCTAATTTTGGTAAATTTCTCAAACCGGAGACCATTAAATTATTTTTTGTAATTCTACATAACAATACACACACAAAAAAAACATACTGTCAAGAAAAAACACCCATGAAAGTCTCAAAACATAATATGACAACTGAAAACCATACATTGTTATGACAACAAAAATGCATACATATATATACAATATCATGACTAGAACTGTCATGATGACAGCACAAAAATATACAATGTCATGACATATAAACAATGTCATGACATATAAAATAAACAATGTCATAAAAAGTACAAATGATAGTACACATGATAGTACAAATACATAGAAACTGTCATTGTGCATGCAATTAAAGTTACATGTGTATACCAGCTTTTATTCTTGTGATTGTTATGCTTTATTTGATCTGAAAATGTCTTAAAATATTTCTAGCTAGACACAAAAATTAACCACAAAGTTCGATCTGAATTATCATGACCATACTGAATACATATTTTCTGACTTACAAAATGTACAACTTGTTGTAAAATTGAAGTTAAGTTGGGTCAAACTCCATCATGAAATAGAGTGTTGTAACATTATATAAAATATAACTAAAATGGTTGTACACGGCAGAAAAAGTCACTTTACTAGGAAAACGGGAACAAAGAAACAACTAAAATATATTTACCTCAAACCACACATATTTTTCAATTTCCTTTGAGCACAACATACTAAGTTTACGTGGCCGTATTGAAAGTAGGTGAAATTTAACGCTACACCGGACTTAACAACGAGTTTTGACCCACTTAAAAATGTAAACAAAGTTGATAAAAACGGTTCGATAAAACTAATTCTATCTTACCTCATAAACTGGAGCTATTGCTAAACACCTTTTTCCAGTTTGTGTGTGGAATGAATGTTTTCTCGACCTATACGGCAGTTTTACTCCACAGCAAGTAAATCTCTCTCCTGAAAATGACTGCAACTCGCCGATGGCAGATGCCAGCCGACGAAACGATATATGTCTTATCATTGTTTCACATATAAAACAATTACTTAACATCCATCATCTGTCTCTGAAATACATGTAAACTCGAGCCAACTTCGCAACCTGTGCCAAATTCCTTCCGGTGACATCTCAAACATTACCCGTACATTTTATTCCGCTTACCGAACGACAATGCAATATAATAATTAACAGATATAAAATATAACAACTGTAACCGATGCTGTTCGACTTTAAGATTCCTAGGAGCATAAACTGCTCACCTTTACTTTCCAAACATGAATCCCGGTGGATTTTTAAATTTCATCCACTGATTTACACCATGGAGTTGTGTTAGTTAGTTAGATGAAGCATTTTCAAAGGTCCAATGTATAACTGTACTTTGTATGTCCTGCTGACTGCCCTGGCTTTTTTGGTTGACTCTGTTTTTTTTAAGGAGCCAGATACGACCTCTCAAAGACTATTGTGAGAAACTTTGGTTACAACTGAATGACACTGCAGTAATATTTAGGTCTTTGTATGATTTTTTTTCATAGGGTCCAATACTGAGCTAATGCATGTGTGACATGTTGCTCTCCCTTTTGAAAGGGAACCATCCAAAGACTACTGTAGCCAAATTTGGCCCACAATGGTCCTTGGAGTAGGACTGACCTATGGAACATGAATATAAAACAGTTAACCCCTGGAGCAGGACAGACCCCCGGAAGGACAGAGATAAACCCTGGGGATAAAACAGTTTACCTCTGTAGAAGAACAGACCTGAGGAAGGACAGGGATAAAACAGTTTACCCCCGGAGCTGGACAGACCCATGGAAAGAATGATAAAAAATTTATCCCTGGGGCAGGACAGACCCATGGAAGGACAGAGATAAACAAGAATANGCGTGGCATTTCTTCCAACACGTGGACCTGAGTTTACATCCCATCCGAAAGATGGGTTGTGTATTTATTAATCCCGCACAACCACGGAATGGGTCCAATTTCTATATCCCGGGACCCTCGGGGTCAGCCTCCGTTTAGGAGGGGTCACACCCCGCAAGCCGGAGATACTGGGTCCTATTTCTATATCCCGGGGTTCCCTCGGGGTCCTCTGTTAGGATGGCTCATACTCCAAGCTCAGAGGATGCTGCGGGCCTATTCTTCAGCCGGGACCGCGCACGGCGGGCAGTAAATATAACTATTTGGTGAATTATAAAACAGCAAAGAGCATGGAAACCAGAAGTGTGAGGGAACAGAGAGAATATAATATAAATAAATAAATTGCTGTATGCCATATAAGAATAAAAGAATAAAACACTTAACCCCTGGAGAACGACAGATCTAAGATAGGACAAGGATAAAACAGTTTACCCCTGGAGCAGGACAGACCCATGGAAAGACAATGATTAACAGGTTATCCCTGGAGAAAAACTGACCCATGGAAGGATGAGGATAAAACAGTTTACCCCTGGAGAAGGCCAGACCTATGGAAGGACAAGGATAA
The DNA here is from genome assembly GCA_002080025.1 of Modiolus philippinarum. Taxonomy (NCBI): domain Eukaryota; kingdom Metazoa; phylum Mollusca; class Bivalvia; order Mytilida; family Modiolidae; genus Modiolus; species Modiolus philippinarum. The sequence continues at coordinate 70,991 of MJUU01044471.1, read as the reverse complement.
GACTGTTTACTCCTGGAACCAGACAGACCCATGGAAGGACAAGGATAAAACAGTTTACACCTGGAGCAAGACAGACCCATGGAAGGACAAGGATAAAACAGTTTATTCCTGGTGCAAGACAAACCCAAGGAAGGACAAGGATAAAACAGTTTACTCCTGGAGCAAGACAAACTCAAGGAAGGACAAGGATAAAACAGTTTACTCCTGGAGCAAGACAAACCCAAGGAAGGACAAGAATAAACCAGTTTATCCCTGGTGCAAGACAAACCCAAGGAAGGACAAGGATAAAACAGTTTACCAGTGGAGCGGGACAGACCAAAGGAAGGACAAGGATAAAACAGTTTATCCCTGGTGCAAGACAAACCTAAGGAAGGACAAGGATAAAACAGTTTACACCTGGAACAAGACAGACCCACGGAAGGACAAGGATAAAACAGTTTATCCCTGGTGCAAGACAAACCCAAGGAAGGACAGGGATACAGTTTACTCCTGGAGCAAGACAAACCCAAAGAAGGACAAGGATAAAACAGTTTACACCTGGTGCAGGACAGACCGATGGAAGGACAAGGATAAAACAGTTTCTCCCTGGTGCAAGACAAACCCAAGGAAGGACAAGGATAAAACAGTTTACCACTGGAGCGGAACAGACAAAAGGAAGGACAAGGATTAAATAGTTCACTCTTGGAGCGGGTCAGGCCTTAGGAAGGACAAGGATAAAACAGATCACCCTCGAGAAGTACAGAGCCATTGAAGAACAGATAAAACAGTTTAATCCTAAAGCATGAGAGATCCATTGGCCCATGGAAGGAAACAGTCAAAACAGTATACCCCTGAAACAGGACAGATCAATGGACCCATCGACGGACAGAGATAAAACAGCTTACACCTGGAGCAGGACAGATCTATGGACCCATGGAAGGACCCAGATAAAACAGCTTACTTCTGGTGCAGGACAGATCCATGAACCAATGGAAAAATACAGATAAAACAGTTTACCCCTGGAGCAGGACAGGCCAGGGGAATGACAAAAATAAATTACTTTACTCATGGAGCAGGACAAGCCTAAGGTAGGACAAGAATAAAACAGTTTACCCGGGAGCAGGACAGGCCTAAGGAAGGACAAGGATAAAACAGTTTACCCCTGGAGCAGGGCAGTTCCGCAGAACCATACAGATAGAACAGTTTACCCCTGGAGAAGGAAAGACCTATGAGAGGACACAGATAAAACAGTTTACCCCTAGATGAGGACAGACAAATGGAAGGACAAGGATAAAACAGTTTACCCCTGGAGCAGGACAGATCCACGCAAGAAAAAGGATAAAAATAGTTCACCCATGGAGAAGTACAGACCTATGAAAGGACAAGGATAAAACAGTTTACCCCTGGAGCAGGTCAGATCAATGCAAGAATACGACCGCAGCATGTCGACCACTAAAATTTGAACAAGTGTAATTGGAAGTGAGTGTGGACATACTAAAGAGCTTGACACAATAATTGCATGGACACAATAAGGGGTAGCTGGACACAAACTAGGGAAAATGACAAATTAGCCCTTTTGACTCCTTATGGTTCCTCTTTGTCCCCTTATAGCTCAAAAACGGAAAGAGCTACACCAAATCCATTGACATTCTACTGAAAGCTTATATCAAGTGGAATCCTAAGAAAAAAATCCCATCGAAATCCGTCGAAAAATAAAAATTTCATGTAATCTGCAAGTTTCCAGTTTTGGCCCCTTCCACCCCTTATAGGTCGAAAACGGTAAGAGCTACGACAAATCCGTTAACATACCGCTCAGAGCTTATATCAAGAGGAATCTAAAGAAAAAAATCCCACCAAAATCCGATGAAAAATAAAAAATTTAGGTAATCTGCAAATTAGCAATTTGGCCCCGTTTGGCCCCTCATAGCTAGGTAAGCAAACAAGTTACAAAAAATCTAATAGCAGAATGCTGTGTTAATTTTTCATAAGCAATCCAATGAAAAAAAATGCATCAAAATCGGATAAAAAATAAAAATAATAATTTTTTTTGGATTCGTCCCTTTTGGGCCCCATTTATCTCGGGAACGGTACATGCTACGTGAAATCCGTTGGCATACACCAGATTGGAAATTTCCTCAGGAGCACACTGAAAGAAACCCCATCAAAATCCAATTAATAATAAATATTCTACAGACAAATATGTGAAAACACCCAATTTAACCCTTTTTGGCCCCTTTTTTTAAAACGGGTGGGGTCACAATGACCAAAACTACTGCAACCCTTCCTTTTGTACCAAAGAACATTATGTTAAAATTTCATAAGGATTGATTTGCTGGAACAAAAGGTATTGACCAAAAACAAAAGTGTCTACAGACGACGACGACGACAACGACAACGACGCCGACGACGACGACGACAGCACCATACCATTATACGACCGCAAAAATTTTTGCGGTCGTACAAAAAGGATAAAATAGTTCACCCCTGGAGAAAAGGACAAGGATAAAACAGTTTACCCCTAGAGCAGGACAGATCCATGCAAGAAAAAGGATAAAACTGTTCACCCCTGGAGAAGTACAGACCCAAGAAAGGACAAGGATAAAACAGTTTACCCTTGGAGCAGGACAGGTCCATAGACCCATGGAAGAACTGAGATCAAACATTTTACCCTTGGAGCAGGACAGGTCCATAGACCCATGGAAGAACTGAGATCAAACACTTACCCTTAGAGCAGGACAGGTCCATAGACCCATGGAAGAACTGAGATAAAACAGTTTACCCCTGGAGCAGGACAGACCCATAGACCCATGGAAGAACTGAGATTAAACAGTTTACCCCTGGAGCAGGACAGACCAGTGGAAGGCGGAGGATAAAACAATTTACTCCTGGAGCAGGACAGACCAAAGGAAGGACAAGGATAAAGCAGTTTACTCCTGGAGCAGGACAGACCAAAGGAAGGACAAGGACAAAACAGTTTACTCCTGGAGCAGGACAGACCAGTGGAAGGCGGAGGATAAAACAGTTTACTCCTGGAGCAGGACAGACCAAAGGAAGGACAAGGATAAAATAGTTCACTCTTGCAGCAGGACAGGCCTTAGGAAGGACAAGGATAAAACAATTTTCCCCTGAAGAAGGGCAGATCCATGGAAGGACACAGATAAAATAGTTTACCCTTTGAGCAGGACAGCGCCATGGAAGGACACAGATAAAACAGTTTACCCCTAGGCCAGGACAGACCTATGGAAAGACAATAATAAAACAGTTTACTCCTGGAGCAGCACAGACCAAAGGAAGGACAATAATAAAACAGTTCACTCCTGGAGCAGGACAGACCCACTGAAGGACAAGGAAAAAACAGATCACCCCTAGAGAAGTACAGACCCATCGAAGAATAGAGATAAAACAATTTTTATCTCGATCTGTGTTGGAGAGATCCATGGACCCATTGAGGGACACATATAAAACAGTTTACCCCCCGGAGCAGGACAGAGTCATGGACTCATAGAAGGACACAGATAAAACAGTTTACCCCTGGAGCAGGACAGATCAAGGGACCCATGGAAGGATACAGATAAAAAGTTTACCACCGGAGCAGGACAGACCAAAGGAAGGACAATTATAACACAGTTTACACCTTAGAGCAGGAGAGACCCATGCAAGAAAAAGGACAAAACAGTTTACCCTGGGAGCAGGACATAACCATGGATGGCCAAGGATAATACAGTTTATCCCTTGAACAGGATTGATCCATTGACCCATGGAAGGACCCAGATAAAACAGCTTACACCTGGAGCAGGACAGATCGATGGACCCATGGAAGGACACAGATAAAACAGTTTACCCCTGGAGAAGGAAAGATCCAAGGAAGGACATTTAACAGTTTACACCTGAAGCAGGACAGGCCTAAGAATGGACAAGGGTAAAACAGTTTACCCCTCAGAGCAGGAGAGACCAATGCAAGAAAAAGGACAAAACAGTTTACCCTAGGAGCAATGCAGACCAGTGGAAGGCGGAGAGTAAAACAGCTTACCCCTGGAGCAGGACAGACCAAAGGAAGGACAAGGATAAAACAATTCAACCCTGGAGCAGGACAGACCAAAGGAAGGACAAGGATAAAACAGTTTACTCCTGGAGCAGGACAGACCAACGGATGGGCAAGGACAAAACAGTTTACCCTTAGAGCAGGACAGACCCATGGAAGGCCAAGGATAAAACAGTTAACCCCTGGAGCAGGACAGACCAAAGGAAGGACAATGATTCTTGGAGCAGGACAGGCCTAAGGAAGGACAAGGATACACAGTTTACCCCCGGAGCAGGACAGATCCATGGACCCATTGAAGGACACAGATAAAACAGTTTACCCCTGGAGAAGCACAGATCGATTGACCCATGGAAGGACACATATAAAACAGTTTACACTTGGAGCAGGACAGATCCATGGACCCATTGAAGGACACAGATCAAACAGTTTACCCCTGGAACAGCGGAGATCGATAGACCCATGGAAGGACAGATAAAACAGTTTACTACTCCTGGAACAGCACAGATCGATTGACCCATGGAAGGACAAGGATAAAACAGTTTACCCTTGGAACAGGACAGATCCATGGAAGGACACATATAAAACAGAATACCCCTGGAGCAGGACAGGCCTAAGGATGGACAAGGATAAAACAGTTTACCCCTCAGAGCAGGAAAGACCAATTTAAGAAAAGGGACAAAACACTTTACCCCTGGAGCAGGACAGACCCATGGAAGGACAAAGAAAAACAGGTAACCCCCGGAGCAGGACAGACCAATGGAAGGTCAAGGATAAAACTGTTTACCCCCTAGAGCAGGACAGATCCATGCAAGAAAAAGGATAAACCAGTTCACCCCTGGAGAAGTACAGACCCATTGAAGGACAAGGATAAAACAGTTTACTCCTGGAGCAGGAGAGATCCAAAGAAGGACAAGGATAAAACAGTTTCCCTGGAGCAGGACAGGCCCATGGAAGGACAAGGATACAACAATTTACTCCTGGAGCAGGACAATTCAAAGGAAGGACAAAAATAAAACAGTTGCCTGGAGCGGGACAGACCTAAGGGAGGACACAAATAAAAATACGTTTGCCCTGGTGCAGGACAGGCCTAAGGAAGGACAAGGATAAAACAGTTTACTCCTGGAGCATGGCAGATCCGTGTAAGGACACAGGCAAAACACTTTACCCCTGGAGAACTACAGACCCAAGGAAGGACAAGGATAAAACAGTTTCCCCTGGAGCAGGAGAGACCCATAGAAGGAGAAGGATAAAACAGACACAATGAAGAGTTTACACCTGGAGCAGGACAGGCCTAAGGATGGACAAGGATAAAACAGTTTACCCCTCAGAGCAGAAAAGACCCATTTAAGAAAAGGGACAACATAGTTTACCCCTGGAGCTGGACAGACCCAAGGACGGACAATTATAAAACAGTTAACCCCTGCAGCAGGACAGTGCCATGGAAGGACAAGGATAAAACAGTGTACCCCTGGAGCAGGACAGCCCCATGGAGATCACAGATAAAACAGTTAACCCCTGGAGCAGGGAAGACCCATGGAATGACAGGGATAAAACAGTTTACCCAGGGAGTAGGACAGAACAATGGAAGGACAGTGATAAAACAGTTTATCCCTGGAGCAGGACAGACCCAAGAAAGGGCAAGGAAAAAAGGGTTTATATTGTGGAGCAGGACAGATCCAAGAAGGACAAGGATAAAACAGTTTACCTCTAGGGGACAGACCCACAGATGGACAAGGATAAAACAGCATTCCTGGAGCAGGACAGACCCAAGCTAGGACAAAAATAAAAGGGTCTATATTGTGGAGCAGGACATATCCAAGGAGGACAAGGATAAAACAGTTTAACACTGGAGCAGAACAGACCCAAGGAAGGACAGGGATAAAACAATTAACCCCTAGAGGACAGACCCATGGAAGTACAAGGATAAAAAAGTTTACCCCCTGGAGCCTGACAGATCCATGGAAGGACAAGGATTAAACAGTTCACACCTGGAGCAGGACAGACCCAAGGAAGGACAAGGACAAAACAGTTTACCCCTAGAGGACAGACCCGTGGAAGGACAAGGATAAAACAGTTTATCCCTGGAACAGGACAGACCCAAGGAAGGACAAGGATAAAACAGTTTACATTGACAAATAGAACATTTCAGAGGCCTTGCAGGTCATTTTGTCTAGCAAATAAGGAAAAGCTGCCAGAACAAGGATAAATTTATAGGACCTACAGTTTCATCGCATAAAGGAAATGTCAACTTTTACCCAACATTCGGTCCTTGTGGCTGATAATCTTTGCCAATCAAAATCAAGTTTTGCCTGATTTGTCCTTCGGTAAGGCAGTTTTCATATTGTCTGTTTTTACCTGGAGCAGAACAGACCAATGGAAGGACAAGGCTTAACACTACCCCAGGAGCAGGAAAAAGGACAAGGATAAAACAGGATAACATCAGGAAATGGAGGATGTTTTTTATGTAATATTAATATACTTAAATTCATTAGTTATACCCCTTACATAACTATATATTGACAGCATGTTTTTGATAAAAGTTGTTTTCTGTTACAAGTACCAACTATGCCCTGACACTACATACATGCATTTACATCCCATACATTTTTATCTTAGAGCAAGAACTGCCATTAGATTTAAGGTAGATTGACTCTAATACCCAGCGCATTCCATTGGCGCATTTGGGAAACACAAGTTGGAAGCGGAATTGACTTGATTTTCAAGCCGGAATATTCCTTATTTGGCATTTTCATTGTGACGTCATAATAGATTGACATACACTTATGTCAAATGCATTTTGCATAGGGTTGTATGTTAAAGATAAACAATTGGCCTACTTGGATGGGACAAAGATTTGAACGCAACATTTTTCAAAATAAACCATTCAAGGATCAATGTAACCATGCTTTGTAATGTTGTTATGAAGAATGTTAGTTTCAAATGAGAACATCTTTTTATTAATTTCCCATGCGGGTCCATTGGTATTTTACTTGCTGATGGCCATCTTGGAAGGAAATATTAACATAACTGCACTATTTTTCTAAGTGGAGCTCCTTTACTTTTGTGACCTTGTTGGGTTCAAGTTGCAAAGTGGGTTCAGAGATGACATATTTGAATGCATTTTACCAATAAAACTTGATATTGAACTGGGTTTTCTAATGGCAGTCATCCTGGAGCAGATAATTTTGACCATATTTGGACCATTCAAGGATGACTGTTTTATAAGTACTGTCCCTATATTTATCTGCTTCATTCTGGCGCCAATCTTGGATCAAACCAGGACCTTCTAAACACAAGTTTTAAAGTTTACCATCCTTAGACCTTTGTTACCAAGTTTGGTTCCAAATGGCAAAGTAGTTTCTTATGAAAATATTATTAAATGAATTTTTTTGGTAGGATCAATGTTTAAATATATTTTCATGTAGACTGCCATTTTAGATAGTGTATGATCATGATTAACAAAATTTAAAAGGGGGCCATCCAAGGACTATTGTGATCAAGTTTAGTTATAACCCAGTCTTTGTGTCTGGTAATATATTGATAAAACAAGAATTTATATATAAATGTATATAAAAAACTGTCAACTCCTTAGGTGGAAGTAACACTAAGGGTGGACTATTTCAGATATTCTTTGAGGATCATGGCTTATGCAAAATGTCCTTCAAAAACCAAGCAAAAATGCCAGAAAAAATACAATAAAATTCATATTTTCATGCACTTTAAGAGGGTATGAATGCCCTTTATCATTTACCATCAAAGACCTCTTTTCCGCTATGGTTAATGCAAATGGGTCAAAAGTTTACCATTAATCATCATAAATATATTAGCGTGATTCCTTAAATTACTTGAATTAGGTAATATCATCTTTATTTGGAGGAAAAACACATTGTCATTTGTCAAAACTACTGGTACTTTTAGTCTGCCAAATTTATTGTGAAGGCATAAATATTACCATTAATGTCAATTGGCTTAATTTTTTAATGTTGAATGTGATAACGATACACCCATTCCTACCCTCTTACATGTATAAATATATTTTTTAGCCATTCACCACACATAGGGGAGGGTTTGGATCTAAGAAAACGAGTTTAACCCCATCACAATTTTTGCGCCTGTCCCAGGTCAGGAATATGTTGGTCATTGGCTTGTCCTTGTCTTCTTATAAAATTTTAGTTTCTTGATATTTGGGTTATTGGATGTGGTTTGATTTATTCACTTTTTCACCTTTTTTGGGGCCATTTAGGGCTTGCTATATGGTGTGAGGTTCCTCACTGTGTTGAAGACCGTACAGTGACCCCTAGACGCTTTGTTTTGGGTCGTTTTAATCTGGATATGGGATGTTGTCTCCTTGACATTTACCCCATTTCCCTTCTTTTTCAAATGTATATATAAGAAATAATTCATGGCAGGTATATGGTTGTCATTTAACCACGGGCTTGGTCTTTATAATCAAAGGAGTATGTACAGTAAGGGGCATATTTGGCCCCTAAGTAAAGACCCTTAAATTTGATAAAGTCATGTCTCAAAATACAATTCAAAATCATTTTATAACTAGAAGTGGGAGCAGTTGCAAACGACAGCTAATCCCCTCGCCTGCTGTCAAGAAATAATAACCCTAACATAATCTAAAGATGTATGAATGTCAAAGGTACATGATCATTGATGTGCAACTTGTAGTAGCTCAGATATAAACATTAATGGAAACTTTAACCAAAGTCAGTCAAGTGTAAAATGTAGGTCAAAGTGATCCAATTATCATCTGAGGTTGCAAGACTCTCGGAAAATGCATCCACTGACCACCGTTTGATTTGTGTGACAAATAGGGTATCTCATACATGAACATTAACACAAACTTTAACCTGAGTCATTGAAGCATAACATGTAGGTCAGGGTGACCCAGTTATCATCTGAAGCAGCATCACTCTCTTAGATGCATCCACTGACCATAGATGATTGATGTGCAACATGTAGTATCACAGATGTGAACCTTAACACAAACTTTATCCTGAGTCATTGAAGCATAACATGTAGTTTAGAATGACCTTTTTATCATCTGAAGCAGCATCACTCTCCAAGACGCATCCACTGACCAAAGATGATGATGTGCCACACATAGTATCTCAGATATGAACCTTAAGGTAAACTTTAAACTGAGCCATTGAAGCGTAAAATGTAGGTCAGAGTGACCCAATTATCATCTGAAGCAGCATCACTCTCCAAGATGCATCCGCTGACCAAAGATGATTGATGTGCCACATGTAGTTCCTCAGATATGAACCTTAACACAAATTTCAACCTGAGTCATTGAAGCGTAAAATGTAGGTCAGAGTGACCCAATTATCATCTGAAGCAGCATCACTCTCCAAGACCAATCCACTCACCAACTAGATGTAACTGTGGCCTGATGGGCCACAAATTTATACCCCCCGCTTCTTGTTGATGATCCTACCCTGCACAGTTACAGACATAGAAACGTACCATTGGGGTACTCCAATAGTCCACCGTAACTTTGAGGCAACTTAAAATAAGAGGA
>MJUU01044471.1:30236-53553 GCA_002080025.1 Modiolus philippinarum | reverse complement strand
CCCCCCCCCCCCCTCCTGGGCTGGAATCACACAGGCATTTAACCGTGACAAGTCAACAATGATCATAAGCTCTATACGAGCTTTTAAACCGTCAGCGAGGTTAACTGTGAGCTTCTTGCATGGTTGCAAGGCTTGAGGAGGAAGACAGTCCAAAGTTCCGAGCTGGAAAATCGGTGAAACCCCCCGAGCTAGGATACATGTAGATGCATTGAAACCTTGACACATGCGGAATACTAACCATTTGCTAACCCACAGTGGTGTCCGCCATTGTGGTTGAAAGTCTAGTGCCTTAACCACTCGGCCACCCTGCTCCTACATGTGTGTCATGGTCATTAGATAAGGACTCTGTGTCCTGAATCTTTCTGTATGTGTCCGTCATGTCTGTGGCCTCAAAGTCAAAATGAGGTCATTGTAGATATTTATGACATAGTTTTCAGACATAGACCACTACAAATACACAAAGATCTTAGATTATCACTCGTCATCTGAGCCACAAGATCTGGAATCCAAAGAATCTTATGAATATTATCCCATGCATTTCCTACATTTTTGTATTTCTGGATTTCGTTTGCAAAAACATGAAATGTTATATAAATCATTGTTTTAGATCTTGACTCCGCCAGCTTCAATATCTCGTAGTTTGTTTTTCTTTCAAATGTTTTGCCAAACTATGAAAATTTTAAGAGAACTTATGAATTTATTTCACCTCTATTTTTTTCTTCCGGAAGTTGAGTAATGATTGTAATTTGGCCACAACACGGATTAAGACACGATCAAATTCCGAGTCAATTTGTCCCGATGAGAGATGGAAATGGCCGAATGTGATTCCAGTGTAAAAGTATGGGTTTCCGTGCTAGCTAAGTCTCAAATAACATATCCCTTAAAAGTATCATTATTCTACTTTCTTACTTTTAAACCCATTTTAGACTGGCTACAAAAGACATTTTATCAACTAATCAAAGTGCCCAATTTGAGCAGTCAATATAACGACAAAACATGGACAATACAAAGACAATAAATAACATTTATGGGTATTATTGAATTACACATGCAACATTAAGATATAATAATTAAAACACACGGTACCTCCTGGAACTATTCAAATATCAGTACAAAAAGGAGACAACTCTCATTGTCTATAACTGTTTTAGCAATTCATTCGATATCTGGTAAGATAATATTTTTATCCCCATTACTAAGAAGCCAAATAAACATATTTTCATCTGTACAGTGAGCTTTGAAATATTTTTTTTTAATTACAAATCTGTTGAAAAATACAGGTTTTCTTACATCATTCAAGCTACTGCGTTTAATAAAAAAAATGGATCTCGTCTTCAATGCCACTAAATTTTTTCAAAAGGCATCTGTCACTTTCTTGACCAAATTCCAAATATTTTTCAGCTTTAAAGTTAGTTTTAAAGGTTCTTAACTTGCTACCAACCATAGAATTTCTTTTTTATTATTAAATAGTCCTTTCAACCAAGTTTTACTAAACACATTAAAAGAGAGACGTTAAGTATATTGGTGACTGAACTTAAAGACAATCTACTTGGTTTATTCATCAAGTAACCAAGTTTTAAGCAGAAAAGAATATCCTTGATATTATTAATCCAAGACTCCTTATTAACTAAATCCAAGGTTTTGAATTAAATAAAAGCATGATAAAGAATGCTATTAGCATCCGATATATTTTCTAGATAACGCCAATATTTAACCAATATTGAGGAGCATATTCATAAAAACATGGTAACTTCCCACTTCTCATCTGCAGGCTAAGTTGGAAGATTTAGTTTTCACCCCAAGTGCAAATTTACAAAATTTTGTATGAACCATTTCAACAATTAAATGATCAGTTTCTTTTAGAAGAAAACCTTCTTCATCATTTCTAAATTTCTTGGGAGAAAAATAACCCCAGACCTCTGAGCCATCTAATAAAATTGGCCGTGTAGTATGATTATATAAATGTATCAAGATAGATATGCTAGGCCTTTCTTTAAAACATTTTATGAATTTAAATAAAGCTACAAGTCCCTTTGTATTTGATTATTTCCTCTTTGGTGACATCTCTCTAGGATTGTCTTGATTATATTGTCTATGCGAGAGGTACTAGTTCTTGGTGTCCATTACATGTAACTAATTCAGATGTTTCAGATACTTTATTTAAATACTTTCATAAATTGATGTTAAATATATTATTGATGTTAAATGTCAAGGCTACACTCTTTTCTCTCTGATCTAATCACACACTTTCTTACTAATAAGTATGTCTCCAATCAACGGGTATGATTTTACAATAGATTGACAGATAATCAGGCAGTCGCCCAAAGAACGTCAAAGATAACTCACCGAAAAATTGCAAGCGGGCTCTATGAGAGTTAGAACATGGGTGCCTTATATTTATCTATGTTTTGTACCGAGCGATAGCTAAAGCGTGGGATATAATAAGTAAATAAATTATTGAAGAAATATCAGGAGGAAAGTCTTTTACTACTTACAATATAACTTTGCCTGTTTGTAACATTATCTTGTTTTTCTCCAGCGTTAAACAGTACTATGCAGTAAAAGTTACAGGATTTTGAAGAGACAGTAAAAATCTTAGCCTGATTTCATCAAATCGTCTACATTGTAGAAAAAATACCGTTTCTACTTGTCCACATGTACAAAGTTAGAATGTAGAAAACTAGATCATTATTCACATTGCTGTATTTCATTCTTAATGTATCTAACATGTATTTAAACAATGGTTGCTAGGTAAAATAAGTGCATGGTTTTTGACTGATTTACAAAACTCTGAAAAAGATATTTTTGAAATCCAATTTTCGAATATGTTCCTTCTCATCGAAACACGTTCTATCAGAATGGTTGCTATATGTAGGTAAAATCAAGGACGTATATTGAGACGTGCTTTGTCAAATCAAAAGAAATAATAGAATTTCACAAAATTCGTAAAGGTTCCTCCGAAACATGTGTCTTGCCTGCTCATTGAGGTATCATTATAATTAGGACAATACTAGCGTTTATATATTATCTGTATTCAAAAAAAATAACTGGTCTGTAGGAGTTTCAGGAATCTTACCAAAATTGGAATAAAACATATTTGCAATTCAGGTATTGAAAATGACCGTTTTCACCAAAATGTATTTAAAATGGTATGGTTGCTAGGCAGAATTCAAAAAAAAATAACAGATCTTGAAGAGTTTCAGAAAATTTACCAAAATCGGAATAAAATATTTTTGCAATTCCATTATGGAAAATTACTGTTTTTTCATAAATACATTTTAAAAAAAGTATGGTTGCTAGGTAGAATTTCAAAACTTAATTGGTCTAAGAGAGTTCCACGAAAAAATCGGAATCCAATTTTTTTGCAATTTTATTCATTAAAATGTTTGTTTATTTCAAATTCACCCTAAACCATGGTTGCTAAGAAAAATTTCAAAAATTATTGGTCTTAGATATTTTCAGGAAATTTACCAAAGTGAGAACCAGAATGAAAATTCCAACAGCTTGTTACATATCTGCACAGTTCAATTTTAATGAAACTCTGTTAAGAAACAAACACTTAATTCACTTTGTAAAAAATTTTATCTGTGGATTAACATTGAAATTTTTAGCAAAAAACTAAACAAAAAATCCATAAGTCCAAATACGGAAAAAATACAGAGACATGAAAAAAATAATTTTCAAAGTTTTCATCTGGAGGTAATTTTCGGAACATTTCTAGATTCTGACCAGTACTTATGATATTCCAATAAGATTTAATAACTTTTTTTCAATGTCTAAAAAAACTTTAATTTGTGGATTAACATTTCATTTTTTTGCGCAAAAAAACTAAGTTCAACTTGAATACGGAAAAATTCTGACCATTATCTAGCTTCTGTCCAATTTTGACACAATTCTATAAAGTGACTCTATTCAACCTATGGAAAAACTTCTTACGCCTGTTGACGCCGACGACGACGACGGAATCTGGATCGCTATGTCTCGCTTCCGCGACTTCCTTCGCAGGCGAGACAAAAATTAACCAAACTGGAATATTTTTTTTTACCAACACGTAAAAAACTAACAAACTCTAAATGTGTGTTGGTAAATAAAATCCCAAAACATTGGTACTAACCAACAATTACAAAGTTCATCTCGTTATAATGATAAACCGGTTTTGACCCGTTGGATAAATTTTCTTTATTCAACGTATGTTGAATAAAGCCCCGTGCTATTTCCCGCCAAATCTATTCGGAATACAGTACTCGGTGTTTATCATTGATCATTAGAGAAAAAGATTACACCACTTTATCCCGATTATTACCATATTTTATCCACTCTCGACAGTTAAATTTTAAAAATTTAAAAATTTAACTATCTCTAGTGGATAAAATATGGTAATGAACGGATCTTGTGATGTAATCTATATTGCTGACTTCACTTCAGTGACGCATGTAGTTTATATTAACAGGTAGGCACGAGGACAAAATCCTGAAGCCATATACATTTTTACGGTAAATTCAGGGTTTGGGCCAAACATTTGTTTAGAAATTGGTAATTTTATGCTATAGCGCCCCTCTAAATTCAAATCCTGGATCTTCCCCTGATTAACTTGCAAAATAAGTAGCAATTGAGATCTGAAATACGACATAAAATAGGATTTTAAGTCAACCATGGGGAGGATGTAGGTCAAAGTGATCAGAATTTGCCTGGATGCTGACATACTATCAGATATGCATGCTTACCATCTTTTCTACGGTTATCTACAGCTTGCAGAGTGCGGCTTTGACATCAAAACCGTTTCCTCTTGACCCAGACTTATCAAGAGACTGACTTTGAATTATCAAGGAATATTCTTCCAACGTATGGCAAACAATAGATATTTTCTATTCGTTAAACAAGAAATAAATCTTAAGCGTCTATTATATTTTCTCTTTTCAATTTTGTGTTAAAACTACCTTTACGAATGCACAAAAATTCAAACGAAACGTAAGAATAATTTAGGAATCTATAGGTCGCTGATAACTTCAGCAGACACATATGCCAGTTTTAATGATGTTACCTTGTACCTTGATTGGTGTCTGATAATGTTCAAAACGATCAAGCGGAAAATTTGGGTCATAGTGTCCAAAATTTACTTGTATGCTGATGTACCATCAGAAATTTTATCTATATTGTGATGATCCCACATGTGCAGTGACAGGGTTCTGAACTCGTCTGAACATTTGGATGATAGTGCTTTTGTACTCATGAGCCATGGTAATCTCAATGAACAAGGCTATCCTGATGCCAATATGCGGCCATGGCAATATTTCTGAATGCTTTTTCCATTGGTAATTAATGCACTCTCGAGATGCAAATTAATACGGTTGTTCTAGTGTGCTTATTTACTTATGATGATATAAATCGTGACAATCTGTTGGACAGGCTAGTCCCAATGAATTATTACCATCTTTTGAACATATTTTGTCATATTTTCATATGACAATCTTATTAGCACGCTTGTTCTATAGTGCTGATGTAAGTTAACATGTTTTCTCTAGTGCTCTTGTAATTATGACTAGTCTATAGTGAAGACCTTATGAACATGCTTGTTCTTGTGCTAATGTATTTATGAAGTAAGCAATGAAGGAATATGGAGCAGGCGCGGATCCAGGGAATTTGAAAAGGGGGGGGTTCCAACATAGAAAGTAATAGGAAAATTTTTGGGGTATTTCTTAATAAAACATCAGGATTTTCGTTAAAAAATACATGATTGTCCGAAAAAGGGGGGTTCCAACCCCCGGAACCCCCCCCTTGGATCCGCCAATGTGGAGTAAAAGCAAATGAGACAAAATCTCCACAAACACGTGGGAAAAACAAGCAATGGAACAACGCTTTTATTGTTGTTCTTTATCATGAAGCCCTTATGAGCATGGCCTGTCCATGTACCAATGTACCCATGAAGGTCTTGTGAACATGCGTATTCTAAAGCATATGTACTCATGAAGACCTCATTAGCATGATTGTGCTGATGTATTTATAAAAACATTATGATCATGCTTACCTAGAGCTAAAGTACTCGTGAGCGTACTTGTCCTAATGCCAGCCTCCTGAAAGTAGTTGAAATATTGCAAATGTACTCACAACTATATAAACATACTTCAGATGATCTAAATTAACATGGTTTTCTCAATTCTTATCGCTCATATCGACTTCATGAACACGTCTGTTATAGTGCTTATACTTATGAACATATCGGCCTAATGACAATGCTTTCGCTCATGCATATATACTCATGTCTGCATTGTGAAAATCCTTATCCTTAAGGTAATATCTCCATGTCGACCTTGTGAACATGCTTGTCCTAGTGCTAATATGCTATCATTATTTTATGATATTTGTGGGATGTGATTGTCATTTGAAGTCACTGATATCATTAACTCTGTGAACATGGCTTAAACCTGGTATTTCTATAAATAGTACATGGCGTTCTATATTTGCTCAGTCAGTATACTCTAGTTAGATTTATAAATTGATGAATTAACCTCATTGCCATGCTATATTTGCATAATGTCGACCTCGTGATCATGTTTGTCCTTGCTTGTGCTAATGTTCTCATTTATGCACTCATGTCAATCTTTATGCACATGCTTGTCTTGGTGTATATGTACTTATGTCGAATTATTTAGACATGCTTGTTCTAAAGCTTATGTACTCATGTGGACCTTATAAACATTACTGTTCTAGTACTAATTTACTCATGTTGACCTTATGCTTTGCCTAGAGGTTACGTACTCAGGTCGACATTACGACATAACGAGCAAGCTAGTCCTAGTGCTAATGTATTATTTTAAACCTTATGGACATTAATGTCCTAGCGCCAATGTACTAATGTTGAACTAATGTACATGTATGTCCTACTGCTAATGTTATGTCGGTTGTATAAACATGTATATCCTTTTCTGTTGCACTTATGTCAACCATATGTGCATGAATGTCTAACTGCTATTGTACTCATGTTGACCTTATTAACATGTTTGTCCTTGTGCTTATGTACTCATATTGACCTTATGAACATGTTTGTTCTAGAGCTAATATGCTCATGTTGACTTTATAAACATGCTTATCCTAGTGCTAATATACTCATGTTGACCTTGTAAACATGCATGTCCAAGAGCTCATGCTGACCTTACGAACATGTTTGTTCTACAGTTAAATATTGACCTTATGAACACGTTTGTCCATGTGCTTATGAACTCATGTTGAACTTAAAACCATGTTTATCCTAGAGCTTATATACTATATGTCGACCACCTAACCATGCTCGTCTTAATACTAATGTACTCATGTTGAGCATATGCATATGCCTATCCTAGTGTTTATGTACTCATGTTGATTTTATGAAATGCCTGTCCAAGTGAATATGTACTCATGATGACCTTATACATATGCTTGTCCAAGTGTTTATGTACTAATGTTTGCCCTATGCACATGCCAGTCGTAGCACTAATTTACTCATTTACACCATATGAACATGCTTTTGGAAGAGCTAATATTCTCAGATCGACCTAACGAACAAACCAGTCTTTCCCCGCCATTCATTGAATATCTTATGGTGGCTTTGAGTTGTTATTACTCCCCTTTGGGTCGTTGTCTCTTTGACACATTCCCCGTTTTCCTTCTTTTTTTCTACTTATTTCTAATGTACTCTTGTAGACTCTCTAGACACGCGTGTCCAAGTGCTCAAGTCGACTTTTGTTTATAATTATGCCTTCGTAGTGCCTATGTAGTCATGAAAACTTCATGAGCATGCTTGTCCTAATACTCGTGACAATCCTATGAACATGCTCATCGTAATGTTAATGTACTCATAATGACCTCATAATCATGCTCCTAGTACCAATGTACACATGACAATCCTATGAACATGCTCACCGTAATGTTAATGTACTCATGAAGACTTTATGAGCATGCTTGTCTCTGAACCAATGTACTCATGACAATCCTATGAATATGCATCGTTATGCTAATGTACTCATAATGACCTCATGACCATACTTGTCCTAGTACCAATGTATTCATGTTAACCTTATGACCATGGTTATCTGAATGCAAATGTACTCATGATCTTATGAGCAAGCTCGTCCTAATACCAATGTACTTATGACAATCCTATGAACATGTTCATCGTTATGCTACTGTACTCATAATAAATTCATGAACATGCTTGTTCTAGTGCCAATGTACTCATGACAATCCTATAAATATGTTCATCGTAATGCTAATGTACTCATGATTACCTCATGAGCATGCATGTCCTATTGCCAATGTCCTCATGACGATTCTATCAACATACTTATCCTTATGCCAATGTACTTTTAATGTCTTCATGAACATGCTTCTACATGTAGCAATGTACTCATGCTAATCGTATGGACATGCTAATGTACTAATGAAGAATTCATGAGCATGCTCGTCCTAGTGCCAATGTACTCATGTCAATCCTATGAACATGTTCTTTGTAATGCTTATTTATCCATAATGACCTCAAAAGCATGCTTGTACTTGTGCCAATGTACTCATAACAATCCTTGTAATGCTTATAATATGTACAATATGTATCCATAATGACCTCAAGAGCATGCTTGTACTTGTACCAATGTACTCATGACAATCCTATGAACATGCTCATCGTAATGCTTATGTATTCATAATGACCTCATAAACATGCTTAACCTAGTACCAATGTACTCATAACAATACTATGAACATGCTCATTGTAATGCTTATAATATATATCCATAATGACCTTAAGAGCATGCTTGTACTTGTACCAATGTACTCATGACAATCCTATGAACATGCTCATCGTAATACTAATGTGCTCATAATGACCTCATAAACATGCTTATCCTAGTGCCAATGTACTCATAACAATCCTATAAACATGCTCATCGTAATGCTTATGTACTCATAATGACCTCATAAAAATGCTTGCCCTAGTACCAATGTACTCATAACAATCCTATGAACATGCTCATTGTAATGCTTATAATATGTATCCAAAATGACCTTAAGAGCATGCTTGTACTTGTACCAATATACTCATGACAATCCTTTGAAAATGCTCATCGTAATACTAATGTACTCATAATGACCTCATAAACATGCTTATCCTAGTGCCAATGTACTCATAACAATCCTATAAACATGCTCATCGTAATGCTTATGTACTCATAATGACCTCATAAAAATGCTTGTCCTAGTACCAATGTACTCATAACAATCCTATGAACATGCTCATTGTAATGCTTATAATATGTATCCAAAATGACGTTAAGAGCATGCTTGTACTTGTACCAACGTACTCATGACAATCCTATGAAAATGCTCATCGTAATACTAATGTACTCATAATGACCTCATAAACATGCTTATCCTAGTGCCAATGTACTCATAACAATCCTATAAACATGCTCATCGTAATGCTTATGTACCCATAATGACCTCATAAACATGCTTATCCTAGTGCCAATGTACTCATAACAATCCTATGAACATGTTCATTTTAATGCTTATAATATGTATCCATAATGACCTTAAGAGCATGCTTGTACTTGTACCAACGTACTCATGACAATCCTATGAAAATGCTCATCGTAATACTAATGTACTCATAATGACCTCATAAACATGCTTATCCTAGTGCCAATGTACTCATGACAATCCAACAAACATGCATATAAAATGACAATGTTCTTCACAAGCTTGCCAAAGTGTAAATGTACTCATGACAATCTAATCAGACAATGTAGTACTACTGCTTATGTTCTATAGTAATTTCATTGTACATAACTTCCCTTGTTCATGTTCTTATTGACTGGTCTGATGGTATTGTTGGATTTTGTCACTATTTAAAAATTGTTTTACAATGCCATTTTCAGTTTTTTACAACTTTAATTTTTCTCATAGATTGCTAACATAACCTTTGATTAATAAATGATCCATCACAAGTTATCACTCAAATACAATACATGTTACCCCTAGATGATTTGTTTTGGGTCATTTTAACCTGGAGATGGGATGTTGTCTCCTTGACATTTACCCCATTTCCTTTCTTTTTCATATGTATCTATACTGGTATTTTAATCTGAATATATTCTAAGGAAACTTAGTTTTAGTAGTTTCTTTGGAACTTACAAATGGAAAGTTTTTTATTGGCATGGTCATGGCACCTTTCCTATGATTAGGCAACCATTTACTCTGACTTGTTACAGCATTTTATTCCTCAATAATACAAATTTATGTCATATACTGTGAAAGGACTTTTATTCGTGGACATCAAATTTTGTGATTTTCATGAATGTCACTATTTTGTGGGTACATGTACTTAAATTCGTGATTTCCATTTCAATGCATTTAGACTCTGTTGTAAAAATGTATTTCTTTGAGAAACCAACTAAGAAATCCCAACAATTGAATCACCACAAACAATAGTTATTTCACAGTATCTTATTTTGTTCATACAGGACTGTTTAGGACTGTTTTTGTATATGTGTTTCAATGTTTTCTGTACTATTTGTTTAGAGAAATAAAGTGAAAATAAATAAATTTGTGTATTCAATAAAGTACATGTACTTGTGCATTCATTTTATCCACATATGTGACCCATAATACAAGTGGTAATAGTCTGTGGAAAACATCTGAAGTTAAATGCTGTCGTAACAACAAAATACAGTCAGTTACTTTGAAGACATTTATCCTTACCGTCAATAATGTCTATGGCAATTTCACAGATATTGCTGCAAATATTTGATTAATCAGTTTGGAGAATTTTGCAATTAAATTGCTATAATTTTAGTGTGAAGTGAAAGAAAAGTGCTATAGTGCATTTCAAATAATGTACTGTTAAATAATACGGGCATGTGCATAAATAATGATATAATTCAAAGTATATCTTAACTTAAAAATCAAAAGCAAAAGAAGAGACTCATATCTGAATCAATGATGCAGAATTCTCCAATGTATTCTGAAAAATCTTACACAATGTAAATCTATTAGATATTTGTAGGCATCATGTACAGAAACTATATGTTCCTGAGGAACTTATCTTTGCTTACCCAAGGCAACAATAAGAATAATATATTCATTTTAGTTTTATTTTATTTGTTTTCTAGTATTCAATAAATCCAATAACATTTTACTTCCTTGTTTTCTTTTTTCTACATCTTTTAAAAAGTCTATTTTTAAACATCTGGATAAAAGTTCTGACAGATACTTCTTTTTATCTTCAGCAGCTTTATAGTCAAATTCAGAAATCTGAAAAGAAATAATATACAGTTATTTAATGGATATGCAGGCAACAGACCATAATATTTGTCCCGAGGTACTGGGAACCACCAAAGTGTTGTATTGCCCTAGGCCAATGGCCGTGGGCAATATAACACTTTAGTGGTTCCCAGTACCAAGGGACAAATGTTAAATAACTGTTTTATTACCTTATTCATATATTCAAAAATAAAACAAATGTATGAAAGGGAAATAATAGGTATTCAAAACTATGTCAAAACAACTTTCTGGCTGTCAACTTATCAAGAAGAAGTAGCAAGATTCAATGTAACGCATAAATGACTTATCAAATCTAACGGAAATGCGCTTGTCCAACAGTATTAAAATATATCGTCCATTTTGGTGCCATTGCTATTTTCCTTTTTTTTTTAGTTTCACTGTGAATGTTTATTTTTGCCATACAAGTATTAGTGACTGTGACAGAGTAAAAAGTTGCAGATTCATTTAGAAAGACTAGACTTCACCGGGCAATAGACCTCATCGGTCAATAGACTTCATCAGGCAATAGATCTAAGCGGTCAATAGACGTCATTGGTCAAAAGACACCAAGGGATATTAAAATACCAAATTATAATCGAAAATAATTTATACTTAGAAGAATGTATAAAATGTATGTATAAGTAATAAAAACTTTTATAGAGTTGTATCAAATGTCCGAGAATCATGTTTACATGTGAAATTAACCTCTGACCAAAGATCAACATGATTATCAAAACTCCACCAGTCTTTAAGTTACGGCTGTTCAAAATTAATTCCTATGTAACATCAACCTATGACCTCAAAACCTCTAGGAAGGGACAAAGAAAAAACAAAAAAAAAGGTTTAAAAAAATGCAATTATCTTTTTCAAATTTGAATGAATAAAGAAACTTGAAAGTCAACATGTTACAAAATGTAAAAGGCTTAATTTGTGTGCAGTATGCAGTGCTTTATACATGAAAAAAAAATGTGATAAAAGAAATATGTGATTATTGGTAATTCCAATGGAAGGATGTACACAGGGAGGCAGACCATCAGCAATTCAAACTACTGTGGTGCAGCTACACATACAAGTGAGGACCATAAAAGATGTCTCGCCCGTCCCTGCTTGTCCTCTAAATTGATATGAAATCTAAGTGAACTTATCAGAAAATTGAACATGCTCACTTGACTATGAAATTACGGTCACTGACAAAAGCCATATAGCAGACCCGTATGTTCTTCCAAAGACAACCAACATACCAATGACCTACCATTTATGCATCATGAGAAACCAGACGTGCTCACTAGACCATGAAATTGAGGTCACATGGATAGTCATATGGCAGACTGTCAAGCACTGTCAAAGACCAACCAACATACAAAATAGCATTAATCTACAACTAATAGATAATGAGAAACTAATATGTTCACTAGACCATAAAATTGAGATAAAAAATAAAAGTCACCAGTAAGACTGACATGTACTACCCATGACCAACCTACATACTTAATATAATAGACCTACCATTTATAGTTAATGAGAAATGGACTTAATCAGGCAAACTTAACATGGCCACTGGACTGTGAAATTTAGGTCAAGGACAAAAGTCACCTGCCAGACTGACATGTTCTACCCAAGACCAACCTACATACCAAATATTATCAACCTACCACTTCAAGTTATCGAGAAATGGACTTAAACAGAGAAACTTAACATGGTCACTAGACTGGGAAATTGAGGTCAAGGACAAAAGTAACTTGTCAGACTGACATGTACTACCCTAGACCAAGCTACATACCAAATATTATCAACCTATCACTTCTAGTTATTGAGAAATGGACTTAATCAGGCAAACTTCAAGTGGCCACTCAACCATGTAATTGAGGTCAAGGACAAAAGTTACCTGCCAGACTGACATGTACTACCCAAGACCAAGCTACATACCTACCACTTCTAGTTATTTATAAATAGACTAAAGCAGAGAAACTTAATGTGGCCACTCAACTGTGAAATTGGTGAAATTGAGGTCAAGGACAAAAGTTACCTGCCAGACTGACATGTACTATCCAAGACCAACCTACATACCAAACATTATCAACCTACCCCATCTAGTTATTGAGAAATGGACTTAAGCAGAGAAACTTAACGTGGCCACTCAACCGTAAAATTGAGGTCAAGGACAAAAGTTACCTGTCAGACTGACATGTACTACCCAAGACCAACCTATATACCAAATATTGTCATTCTACCACTTCTAGTTATTGAGAAATGGACTTCAGCAGAGAAACTTAACGTGGTCACTGGACCCTGCAGTTGAGGTCAAGGTCACAAGATTTTATAACTGTCATGTAGCACTTGATTAGTTCTACCACTGGACTAGATATGATGTTCCTACATCAAAGGGTTTCAAAATATCCTGTATTTAGTAAAAGTCAACGCCATCGCCGCTGCCATCGCTGTCGCATCGTCACACTTTGCATGCCTATGTCATGCTTTCTGGGACTTTCGTCAAGGGCGAGACAATGAATCACACAAATCAAATTAAAGTGGAATGCAAATCTTTGATCAATTCATAATCTATATGAAACTGCTGAAGGAGTTATCTAACATGTACTGATGACTATAAAAAATGACAAAAATGACAAAGATCAACAACTGATATTTTTTTTTCATAAAATCACAAAATTTATTTAGTGAGTGAGTAAGCTATATTTACATTTTGATAAATTACTGAAAATTAAATTTAGTACAAAGATGACAATGCATGTTGTTCTTACTTACAGGAATAACAATATCAGCCAATGTTTCAAGTTGTCGTTGACGTAAATTATATCGACCACCAAGTTTTAAAACACTTGATCCATCATTCTGTTTCACTCTGTAGTAAGAATTCTCCGCATGAACACAAAGTACAACTCTGAAATATAAAACAAAAATCACAACTGTAAAATATAAAACACAAATCACAACTGTAAGTTTAAGTCTCAAAGTAAGTTACAGATTACAAGAACCTGGATTAAGTTTCGTTGCATGAACCTTGCATTCTAATTTATCTTTCAGTGCAAGTTTCAGATAACAAACCTGGGCTCTAAATCAAGTTTAAGTTTCAGTGTAAGTTACAGATTACATAAATCTGGACTCCATATTAATTTCACGAAGCTTATATAACAGAACAAATCTATTAAACAGATTCAGTTTACCTAAGTGTTAATTATTATATAAAACTGCCTTTACAAATATGAGTAAGTATGTACAAACATACCTTTTGTGGTGTGCCAAAGCACGAGCCTTTCTCACTGGACCTTTTTCACCAAAGTATAAATCAATATCTAATGCAGACTTGGGGTAATCATAATCGTTAATCGTAATCAGATGTAATGGATTACATTTTATTCAGTAATCATGTGTAATCTGTAATCAAGCTCTTTTTAGATTACTTGCAATTGTAATGTAATCAATTACAGCTTAAAAATATGAGTAATCATGATTACATTTTGATTACTTTATGATTACTTAGTGATTGTAACATATATCAAATGTACAAGATATATATTCCATGTCATACCTGTTTACAAACATATGGAATAAAAGAAGTTTATTATTAAGAAGTCAAAAATTACAATAATGATTTTACTCTACAAGTTTTTTCGTAATTCAAAATATATAAATATCAATAAGAACTTCATATGACAATCAGTCATAACTTTACTATTTCCAGCTGAAACAAGAGCTGTCGCCGAATGGCAGCCAGTTACGCCCCTGCTCATTGAACCCTGAATCAATATGGCAAGTGCAAAATTAATTGTTTGTGGACACAATACAGGTGTGGACACAGTCCAAGTGTGACAAAAAAGTCCTATATTGAAAATGAAAAGTAAAAAACGCACGAAGTCTGTTAACAGGATGTGATGATTTCATATGGCTGAAAAGGGGAGGTGCAGTAGAGGGTTCCATACTGAAGCACCATACCAAATATCAAGTGGCTGTCATGCACAGTTGTTGAGAAAAGTGTGACGAAAAAGTCTGATTATGAAAATGAAAAGTAAAACGCACAAGTCGATAAACAGGAAGTGGTGATCCAATTTGGCTGAAAAGGGGAGACACATTATAGGACATCATACCAAAGTACCATATGAAATATCAAGTGGCTGTCATGTGCAGTTGCTGAGAAAAGTGTGACGAAAAAGTGCTATATTGAAAATGAAAAGTAAAAAAAAAACGCAATAAAGTCAATAAAGCTAATAAAGTCGGTAAACAGGAAGTGGTTATTCGATATGGCCAAAAAGGGGAGGCGCAGTACACGACCCCATACTGAAGCACCATACCAAATATCAAGTGGCTGTGATGTGACGAAATAATGTGCGACGGACGGATGGACAGAGGTAAAACAGTATACCCCCTCCTTCGGAGCGAGGGTATAATTAGTTCCATCCTTCTTGAAATTTTAAGTTTGAAAGGGAAGAAACTGGTAAATGCCTGAGATACACATAATTATAATATTTTGCTCAAATATTTAATTTGTTATTTTTAAAAGAAATGACATTCACTTGTATTCCTTCAATAATTTTTTATCTCTTTTTTTTTAAATTAAATCAAAGACAATCATGTACATAACTCTGGGTCATAAAAATTACAAGCTAATAATTGTTATAAAAACATGTAGATGTCAACTAAATGGTTTAGTCCTGGTTTGCCCACATTTAATTACACCAATTATCAATTAGTTAGAAAAACAAAAAAGACAAAGGGTTAAGTGACCATAAAATTGTATAGTCTGTCTCAAATATGTATACCTTTCTGTGTTCATTTTTACTTACATTGGTCATATTTTTATCTGCAGAAGTGAGCGAAATGGATAACATAAGAATTAAAAGTAATTTTACATTGTATAGTTTATATTATTTTTTTTAAATAGCAGGGGCGGGAATACATTTTGAAGTCAATTTCAATAATTTGGGTATTTTAACCGATAAAAAAAATCAAGAATTAAATTTGAAAGCTTTATGATATCGCTATCCTTTTGAATTTCAGAGATACATGTAAATAATATTATAATAAGAATTTTCATAAATTTTTGTGGTGTTGTTAACTGAGTACGATAAATCATTTAAATTTAGAGTAAGATGTTTGTGGGTTTTATAGATATGACAAAGTATAAATAAAAGTAACCAAAAAAATATGTATTGCTAATCCTACGAGGTAGGGATACAGAAGTGTAAATAATAGTAACCAAAAAATAAAGGAATAACTCATCCTACTCCTACGTAAGGGGGGGGGGGGTGCAAATAAAAGACTCCATGCAGAATATAGGTGTCTTCTGTATATTAAAAAAATCCACTTGTGCAGCAAAGATGGATCAGTTTCTTGCTCATACTCAATACTTCAATATGAAGTTGGTAAAACAATTCCACGTGTTGGGATGTATCTCTTTTTTTTTCTTAGATATGGTGTATTTGTACATGAAAATTGTTGATTTCCTATGTTTGAGTTCTAGTGCTGCTGATGAGGTATTATTATCCGACATGGCAATACAGCTCATTAAAATTTATGTTCATTTACTCCATATCCTCTGAATTCAAAAAATATATAAATATAAAAGATTAATTAATTTTACCTAAAACAGGATTTAAGTTCTCTTGGAGTGGAAAAATGTATTCTAAGACTTTCAGGACTTTGAGAGTTCGGGGAAAATTTACCATTGTTAGAATTAAAGCCACACGGTAGCTATTTAAGAAGAATTTAGATCTGGACACCAAAATATTAATTTTTTATTTCAAGGGAGGTTTTTACCAGAATATTTATTATTTAAATTGTCAACCCGCCTTTTCATCCCTAGATTTGTTGCTAGATAAAATTAAAAGAATAAAAAGTTGTATAAGAAATTAATTTTAAATTAATCATAATTAATCATCTGTCATATTATATCAATAAAAAAGTCATATTTTGTTTAAATGTTATATTTCATCAAAAAGTTAGCAACTATATTTTGGAACTTTGTGAAAAAACATAAAGTTTCCATAAAGTTTATCAAAATAAAGCATATTTTACAAGATTTTACAGGTAAAATACAGGTAAATAATTTACTACAAGTTAGAAACAAACTTTAATTGTTAAAACAACACAACCCTCTATGTTTATTTATACCTGTACTTAAAAGTGGGCAAACCAGGATGACACCAACTAAATAAACAAAAAATAAATTGTCAGGCATGGGTATCTTTCAAAGGCATATGTATTCATAAGTAATCACTTGTAATCAGGATTACAGCTAAGGAAAGTAATGTATTGTAATCAATTACAAATTAAAAATGCTGTAATTGTAATGCAATTGATTACACTTTCAAAGCAAAGTATACGTAATTGTAATGAATTCAATTACATTTAAAAGTAATCGACCCCAACCCTGATCTAATGTTCAAACATACCTTTTGTGGTGTGCCGAAGCATGAACCTTTTTCACTGGACCTTTTTCACCAAAGTATAAATCAATATCTAAAAGGAAAAAGGAAAGAAAAAAACAACTGTGAATGAAGATTTATATATGATCTAACAAAGGACTAGAGAGAAAAAGTTTGGTGCCATCTGCTTATATGGTTTGATAAACAAGAGGCTTTTTAAGAGCATGTATCGCTCACCTGGGAAATGGCTTCTATGGATAGTCTGGAAACAACCTCAATAATAAAGTGAATCATTTTCAAGTATGTTAGCAGACCTTTATGGCAAAAATTTTGGATAGGGTGAAGATTACTGGTCATTTTTTTGAAGGAGACAAACTACGGACTTTTTCGACCAAGTATGGTTCATATTCACTTATTTGTTGAAGAGAAGTAGATCTCTGAATCTGTTCTTTGATAGGGTCCAAAGTCGGCCACCTTGAATGAAGTGCAGACTTGCCAGACATATTTTTTAAAGGGGAGCATCCAAAGACTATTGTGACTAAGTTTGGATCCAATTGACAATTGTTGTTTCAGAAGAGAAGATTTTTGAATGCTTTACCATAGAGTCCAATGTTTAACTATAATCCATGCTGGTGGCCATCTTTGATGTAATCAGACCTGTCAAGCACTTTTTTCAAAGGGGACCAACTAAGGACCATTGTGACCAAGTTTGGTTCCAACTGGCCTGGTAGTTTCAGGGCAAAAGACCTTAAATATGTTTCCCATAGAGTCCCGTGTTAAACCGAGTTCCCAATGGCAGCTATCTTGGACTACATCGGACACTTAAACTATGTTCAACAAAATGTAGTCCTTGACATTCTGAACATTTTTACAATTCAACCTTGACCTCCATCTCAGATCGTTTTTGAATTGTAAGGCAAAATGTATAAAATCACCAAAAATTGGACCAATAAAAGCCAATAACTCCTATGTCGGTATTTGAATTTTCTTCAAAATTGCCATAGGGTAGATCTAGATGTGCTGAACATTTTTGCAATTTAAGCTTAACCTCTATCTCAAACTGTTTTTGAAATATACGACAGAATATATAAAATCACAAAAAAATTTGACCACTGAAGGGCAATAACTCCTATGTCGGTATTCAGATTTTCTTTAAAATTATTATGTGGGTACATCTTAATATGAACATTTTTTTTTGCAATTTACCTTCATCTCTATCTCAACTTGTTAATGAAATATATAACAAATATATATAAAATCAACAAAAATTAGACAAATAAAGGGCAATAACTCCTATATGGGTATTTAGATTTTCTTCAAAATAGTCATGTGGGTAGACCTTCATTACTGAATATTTTTGAAAATAAAACATAACCTCTTTCTCAAACTGTTCTTGAAATATAAGAAAAAAATAAATAAAGTCAAGCAAAAAATCTGACCAATAAAGAGTTATAACTCATATATTATTATCAGTGATAAGAATTCCTTCAAAATTGACATGCGAGTAGATCTTGATATGCTGAACATTTTTCAATTTATTTTCAACCTCTATCTCTGATTGTTTATGAAATATAAAATCAAATGTATTAAATTACAAAAAAATTGGACCAATCAAGCTTAAGGCCAATTACTCCTATATCAGTAATTGAAATTTCTTTAAAATTTCCATGTGGGGAGATCTGGATTTGCTGAACATTTTTTAATGTAAAAATTTCACCTCTATCTCAAACTCTTCTTGACATGTGAGACGAAATGTATAAAATCATGAAAAATTTGACCAATTAAGGGCAATAACTCCTATATGTGTATTCAGATTTTCTTCAAAATTGCCATTTGGGTAGATCTGGATATGTTATACATTTTTGTAATTAAACGTAACCTCCATCTGTTACAGTTTTTTTAATAAAAATAAATACCTCAAAATTTTGAAAACTAAATGGAAAAAGGGCAATAACTCTACAATAGGTTATCAGATTTTCTTCAAAACTGCAGGGTAGATAGTTCTTGTCATGCTGATCATTTTTTGCATTGTCAGATTTTCAATATCTGCAATGGTTCTTTTTCGTTATTTGCCAAAAACAACATTTACCCCTATGGTCTATTTTTGGTAACAGTGGCCATGTTGTCTGGTCCTCTGACTAATGGAATACAGTTTTTAAATTACATACCTTAGTGATGATCCAGGCGAAGTTTGGTTTATAATGGCCCTATAGTTTCTGAGAATATTTTTGAAATAAAGGGCCCTGCCAAGCGCAGCATGATACGACCGCAGCATGTCGTCCACTGAAATTTGAAAAATGTAATTTAAAGTGAGTATGGACAAAAGAAAGAGCTTGACACAATAATTAGATGGACGCAATAAGGAGATTGACCCAGTATTTAGCTGGACACAAACTAGGGAAAATAAAAATTAGCCCTTATGACTCCTTAAGATTCCTCTTTGACCCTTTATAGCTCAGAAACGGTAAGAGCTATGCCCAATCCATTGAAATACTGCTGAAAGCTTATATCAAGAGGAATCCAAAGAAAAAAATCCCATCAAAATGCAATGAAAATAAAAATTTTAGGTAATCTGCAAATTTGCAGTTTTGGCCCCTGTGAACCCTTATAGCACGGAAACGGTAAGAGGTACGCCAAATCCGTTGACACACTGAAAGCTTGTATCAAGAGGAATCCAAAGAAAAAAATCCCATCATAATCTGATGAAAAAAAAATTTCGGGCAATCTGCAAATTTGCAGTTGTGGCCCCTTTGAACCCTTATAGCTCGGAAACGGTAAGAGCTACGCCAAATCCGTTGACATACCCTTGAAAGCTTACATCAAGAGGAATCCAAAGGAAAAAATCCCAACGAAATCCGATGAAAAATAAAAATTTTAGGTTATCTGTAAATTTACGATTTTGGCCCCCTTCGGCCCTCATAGCTCGGAAAACGGTAAGAGCTAGGCCAAATCCGTTGACATACTACTGAAAGCTTACATCAAGAGGAATCCAAAGAAAATAATCCCATCGAAATATGATAAAAAATAAAAATTTAGGTTATCTGTAAATTTATGATTTTGGCCCCCTTTGGCCCTCATAGCTGGGTAAGGAAACAAGTAACAAAAAATCTAATAGTAGAGCGCTACATTAATTTTTCATAAGGAATCCTTTGGAAAAAAATGCATCAAAATCGGACTAAAAATAAAAAAATGAAATTTTTGAAATTGGCCCCTTTTGGGTCCCATTCATCTCATGAACGGTACATGCCACGTGAAATCCGTTAGCATACCTCAGATTGGAAATTGTCTAAGGAGTATTCTGAATTGGATAAATAATAAAGATTCTACAGTCAAATATGTGAAAACAACTAATTTAACCCCTTTTGGCCCCTTTTTCTAAAACGGGTGGGGCCCGGAACATAAAATTATAGCCTGGGCTAAAGCATGTGCCAAGAAACATCATACTAAAATTTGAAAATGATCAGTTCAATGGAACCCAAGTTATGCTGTCCACAGACACAAAAATACCCAATTTTACCCCTTTTTGGCCCCTCTTTCTTAAAATAGGTTGGGCCACAAACCCGAAATTAAAACCCGGGATTGCCATTATGCCAAGAAACCACATACTGAAATTTGCGGATGATCCGTCCACTAGAAACAAAGTTATGCTGGCCACAGATGCCAACGCCTGTGCCATACCATAATATGACCGCAAAATTTTTGCGGTTGTATGAAAAGTTTAAGACAACAGAAGAGGGATAGATGACAGATGACGGACGCCAAGTGATGGCAAAAGCTCACCCTAGCTATAGCCAGGTTAGCTACACAGTTCAGCTACAAATTTCAATCTCTGGATTAGCGAATCATGTGATTAGGAATTAATCGCATTATTAGTGCTTATCACTTGATTAGTGTAATCAGAAGTTGAACAACAGACCCCATAATTTTACAATTCCCTGTATATAATGTATTATGAAATGATAAAGGAAGAATATTCAGGGATTTCATTCACAGCATGCTGACTTTTAATGTCTGATTTTGGTTATTACAGCAGATACTATTTACTTGAGATCTTAAAAATGTTTGAAATGAATGGTTCTGTTTGATGTTATGCAGTTGACAAATTTTAACACAGAGTCAAGTTTGGTCAATTGTATGTTTTTTATTTTCCTCTACCTCCCAGTAGAATAAACCAAATATCTAAAAGAATAGATCAATTAAAAATTCACAGGCCAGCAATTAAACTAGAGCTGTCGCCGAATTGAAGCCAATTATACTAAAAGTAAAGATATACCTCCCCCTTTTTTTTCAGAAAATATACAAAGATGAATTATCTCCCCTTTAAAATTTGAGCAGCAACCAATTAACTTAAGCACATCTTCAGGTGGTGTACATCTGTATAACATTTCATCAAAATCCAAGCAGTTGTTTTGGAGAACATGCACCGACAAGGTTCTTCCCCTTCTTTTTTGAGAAAATATTCAAAGATGAATGATCTCTCCTTAAAAATTTCAGGCAGCAACCATATAATTTCATGCACATCTTCAGGGGGTGTACTACAACTGTTGAACATTTCATCAAAATCTTTGTAGCCGTTTTAGGTGAACATATGTTGACAAGGTTCATCAACTCCCCCTTTTCTAGAAAATATTCAAAGATAAATTATCTCCCCTTCAAAATTTCGAGCAGCAACCATATTACTTCATGAACATCTTCAGGTGGTGTACTCCAACTGTGTAACATTTCAAAACAAGAATATGTGTCTAACGGACACAATGCCCCGCCTCACAGCTGTTTTGAACAATGGTATATCCCCCATTTTTCCAAGATCAGTGAAGCATGAGGTTGATTGTATTGGTAAATATTTTTAATATTTTGTTTACTTATATCCTAATGTATATCTGTATAAAGTGTTATGAAAAAAGCATACATCCTTCACACAAAAAAAACTTCAACCTGAGAGTAAACCTCATACTAACCCCCTTTTTTTCCATGTTCATTGAAGGATGAATTTAGTAGAATGGATAAATTTTTATTATGAATTTTGTTTAATTAGACGCTAATGTGTATTTTTATAAAGTTTAATAATACATGTAATAGCATACATCCTTCACATATAAGAAAGCTTCAACCTGAGGGAAACCTCATACTACCCCACTTTTTCCATTATCATTGAAGCATGAAGTTGGTAGCATGGATGAATTTTTATCATGAAATTTATTAAATTAGACACTAATCTGTATTTAAGTAAAGTTTCATGATAATAGCATACATCATTCACAGAAATAAAACTTCAACCTGTGGGTAAACCTCATACTATCACAGTTTTTTCCCCGTGATCAGTGAAGCATAAAGTTGGTTGCCAGGGCAAAATTTTATTATGATTTTTGTTTAATTAGATGCTAATGTGTATTTATATAAAATTTAATGATAATTGCATACATCCTTCACAGAAAAAAAACTTTAACCTGTAGGTAAACCTCATATTATCACATTTTTATTCCATGATCAGTGAAGCATGAAGTTGGTTGCCAGGGTAAAATTTTATTATGATTTTTGTTTAATTAGATTCTTATCTGTATTTATATAAAGTTTAATGATAATAGCATACATCCTTCACAGAAAAAAAATTCAACCTGTAGGTAAACCTAGCTTGGGACGGACGGACG
>MJUU01044471.1:3646-29679 GCA_002080025.1 Modiolus philippinarum | reverse complement strand
AATTTTCCCGCCTTTTTTTGGTGGCCATTTTAAAAATGGTAGTCAACGAACAATTTTCAACATCAGTTTTGGAGTTACGACATCAAGACCAATTTGGAAACCAAATGTCATTGAAATCGGACAATGTTGAATTTTCCAGCCTTTTTTGGTGGCCATTTTGAAAATGGCAATCAACGAACAATTTTCAACACCGGTTTTAAAGTCGCAACATCCATATCTATTTGGAAACCAAATTTCATTAAAATCGGACAATGCTAAATTTTCCCGCCTTTTTTTGGCAGCCATTTTGAAAATGGCGGTCAAGGAACAATTTTCAACATCAGTTTTGAAGTCGCCACAGCATGGCAAACATTTCATCAATTTACACTTAACCTTCATCTTCTATAGTTTTGGAAATAAAAGATGAAAAATACGAAAATTTAAAAAATTCGGTGAAAAAAGGGCAATAGCTCCTACAAGGGTTTATGGATTTTCTTCCAAATTTCAGGGTGGGTAGATCTTGATATGCTGAACATTTCTGCAATTTACACTTGACCTCTATCTGTTACACTTTTTGAAATAAAAAATAAACCAGAGGCTCCCTGGAGCCTATATCGTTCACCTGGCTTTCAGTTGCCACAATCAAGCTTACAGTAAATTATACAGTTGAACTTCAGTCTCTCAAACTTTGGTAGAGCAAACACCACCATTAACTTGGACTCTATTTTAAGTCTGATCATGTTTTATTGTACTTCTTTGTTGGGCTTTTTTGACAAAAATTGTCTTGCTAAGGACCACTTTCAACACCATGCAGTTTTCAAGTCGAGACATCATTTGGTAAATAGCAGTCAACAACAATTTTTAACACCATATCTTTAAGTTACAACATCAATATCTATTTGGAAACCAAATTTTATTGAAATCGGACTATGTTGAATTTTCCCGCCTTTTAGGCGGCCATTTTGAAAATGGCAGTCAACAAACAATTTTCAACACCGGTTTTGCAGTAATGACATCAATATCCACTTGGTAACCAAATTTCATTGAGATCATACAATGTTGAATTTTCCCGCCTTTTTTGGTGGCCATTTTGAAAATGGCGGTCTATGAACAATTCTTAACATCAGTTTTGAAGTTGCTACATCAATACCTTTTTGGAAACCAAATTTCAATGAAATCGGACAATGTTGAATTTTCCCGCCTTTTTTTGGCAGCCATTTTGAAAATGGCAGTCAACCAATAATTTTCAACATCAGTTTTGAAGTCGCCACAGCATGGCAAACATTTCATCAATTTACACTTAACCTTCATCTTTGTTAGTTTTGGAAATAAAAGATGAAAAACATGAAAATTTTGAAAATTCCGTGAAAAAGGGCAATAACTCCTACAAAGGTTTTCGGATTATCTTCAAAATTTCAGGGTGGGTAGATCTTGACATACTGAACATTTTTGTAATTTAAAGTTGACTTCTATCTCTTATAGTATTTCTGAAAAAAAAATTAATTAAGCAGCAATAACTCCAAGACGGGTTTTCAAATTTTCTTCGAAATTGCAGGACAGGTAGATCTTTCTATGCTGATCACTTTCATCACCTATCAGATTTTTGATATCTGTAACAGTTTTTGAGTTATTTGCAAAAAACAGCAATTTATCCCTATGTTCTATTTTTAGTAACAGCAGCAATGTTGTTTGGTCTTCGGACTAATCAAACACAATTTTTAAACTGCATACCCCGGTGATGCTTCAGGCCAAGTTTGGTTACAATTGGCTCAGCAGTTTCAGAGGAGAAGATTTTCTAAATTGTTGACGGACGACAGACAGACGGACGCAAAGTGATGGCAAAAGCTCACATGGCCTTTTAGGCCAGGTGAGCTAAAAATGCAAAAATTTTGAAAATTAAACGGAAAAAGGGCTATAACTCCGAGATCGGTTTTCAGATTTTCTTCAAAATTGCACAGTGGGTAGATCTCATCATGCTGATCATTTTTACTCCAAGTCAGATTTTTTATATCTGTAAGGGTTTCGAGTTATTAGCCAAAAACTGCAATTTACCCCTATGTTCTATTTTTAGCCACAGCAGCCATGTTGATTTTCTGATCTGCACCAAAATCACAAACTTTAGTCTCCTAATGCCAAGGAACATTTGCTTAAAGTTTGGTTTCATTTGACCCAGTGGTTTCAGAGAAGAAGATTAAAATGTAAAATTTTATGGTCGGACGGACGATGGACGCCAAGTGATGGCAAAAGCTCACATGGCCTTTGGCCAGGTAAACAAAAAATGTATAAGTAAGCCAAAATAGTGAAATACAATCCAATTGGAATAAATGTTATTGATATATCTATGAAATTTATTCCGTCTGGAGGTGAGCAGAAAATACTTTCCAGCTGGAAATTATTTCACAAGGCGAGCTATGAAATTTGTTCCTTTGGAACTCATTTCACGGTGGATAAAATAAACCGTTACATATATGATATAATGATTAAAGAGATGAATAAACAGCTGTGGCAAGTCACATGATACACCCGTTGATACCCCTTCAAAATCTTTAAGTGATTAATGAAAGGGGTTCTCAATTTAGAATGCACCTATAACTGACTAATTAAGCTTGATATCTATTTAATAAATCAATCTGCAAGTTTTTGAAGTGAGCTTATCAAACTATTAATAAGGTAGAGTGTGTCATGTAAAAATTGCCCTAAAATTGATAAATAAAGTCCCATAACTCTTGCAAGAAAAATAAAAATTTCATCAAAAAGTATAAAGATCATGAAACCATCATATCAAATATCTGTACAAAGTTTAATGTGAATTGGCCAAAGGGCTGTAAAGTTTGAGCGCGACATGTAAAAAATTGCCTTAAAATTGAAGAATAAAGTCCCATAACTCCTGCAAGAAAAATCAAATCTTCACAAAAAAATATACAGATTGTGAGGTCATCATACCCAATACCTCTACAAAGTTTGATGTGAATTGGCCAAAGGGTTGTCAAGTTAGATCGCGACATGTACAAATATTGCCTTAAAATTGACGAATAAACTCCATAACTCCTGCAAGAAAAATTGAATCCTCACGAAAAAGTATACATACAAAGTTTGAAGTGAATTGGCCAAATGGTTGTCAAGTTAGAGGGCGACATATGAAACGGACAGACAGACAGACAATCAGACATCGGTAAACCATAATACGTCCATCATAGGATGGGCGTATAGCACATACAGTATAACTGACTTATTAGGCTTGATATCTCTTTAATAAATCAATCTGCAAAGTTTGAAGTGAGCTTATCAAACTATTAATAAGGTAGAGTGCGTCATGTAAAATATTGCATTAAAATTGATAAATTAAGTCCAATAACTCTTGCAAGAAAAATAAAAATTTCCTCAAAAAGTATAAAGATCATGAAACCATCATACCAAATATCTCTACAAAGTTTAATGTGAATTGGCTACAGAACTATTAAGTTAGAGTGCGACATGTAAATAATTGCCTTTAAATTGACCAATAAAGTCCCAAAACTCCTGCAATGAAAATCGAATCTTCACGAAAAAGTATACAGATCATGAGACCATCATACCCATTACCTCTACAACGTTTGATCAGAATTGGCCAAAGGGTTGTAAAGTCAAAGCGTGACATGTAAAAAATTGCCTTAAAATTGACAAATAAAGTCCCATAACTCCTGCAAGAAAAATCTAATCTTCACGAAAAAGTATACAGAATGTGAGGCCATCATACCCATACCTCTACAAAGTTTGAAGTGAATTGGCCAAATGGTTGTCAAGTTAGAGCGCGACATATGAAACGGTCTGATAGACAGACAGACGGACCGACTGACAATCGGACATCGGTATACCACAATACATCCGACATTAGACGGGCGTATTAAAAATGAGAAGCTCTCCTATGTATAAATTTGACATTATGAAATGAAAACTGCTTAAAAGGGGAGATGCACATCTTCAATAAGTTCAAAACAACTGTGCAAAATTTCAGAGCTGTCAGGTTAAAGTTGCTTGAGTTTCAGATTTCGAAAGATTGGTACCATAAAAAGTGACAGACTGATAGACAGCGAGTTGAGCGACACCTAGACTCAATCTCAAAGTTGGTTCTGCAGGTATAGGAATAAATAATTTCAATTATGATGAATGACATCGATTTGATGCAAATAGCTAACATGGTCTGTCAGACCAATAAATAGAAATGGTGTTATTTCAGTTTTAAATAAAGCTCTTTATGTTAATTTGCATAGGGGATCTTATAGTTTACACCTGTACATGTACATTTGCTGATTAATAAAGACAGCTTTCGGTCAACAATAATATACCTGCAAGGTCAAAGTGTGGTAAAAGAAAGTGTATCCACACATATTTCAGTCCCTGTTCTCCAAACATGTTTCCAAGGTCAAGCCTTATATCTTTCAGTAATTTTTCTCTAGAAGTAATTGCATTATAAGTGAAGTTTATTTTTGGTTTCACCATTGTCGCTTCCTGTAAATAGAATGTATAAAATGTGAACAATGAACAAATAAACTTTGATGGTTTAATCAATCAATGATTCTATGAAATCAGTTCTAGCTAGCAAGGTTGAACTATGTTTAAACTTGAACAAAATGATCTGAATAAGGTTTCAAGACATCCATGGTATTAACAGATTTTGCAGTTAGAGTCAAAAATATGAAAACACTAAATTCAGCTCATTTTGGCCACTTATTCAAAACAGGCAGGACTAAGTAATTAGTTTAATGGTAGATAGTCATATACTACTCAAGACCTCACACAAAATACATTCATAGATCAACTGGAACTTAAGTTATTGACCAAAAACAAAAATTGTCCACAGGCGAAATGTTGATGACAACGAAAGCATCATACCATAATACAACCTCAAATTGAGGACTAAGTCATTAGTCTAATGGTAGACAGTCATATACTACTCAAGGGCAAAACCTCACACCAAATATATTCAGTTCTTGAGAAAATGCATCTAAACACAAAAGGTTAAACTGTTCACAAAGCTTGCACTTACTTTTTTGTGGTGTTCAAAATACATTTCCATTTGCACTATCTTGAATTGATGGTTGTTAGTTGAGCTAATAAATCAACCAATTGCATCAAAATAATTGCAACAGTTTTAATTACACTTCATCCTTTTACGCCAAAATAAAACTGCCTGAAAATTTCGATTTTCAGTAATTTAACTTTATATTATATACCTGTTGCATATAGCTGTAAAGAGATTTTGATAACAGCTTTCCTTTATAATTTGGTCTCTCTATTTTCATACTCTGATGAAGTTGAAACAACATCATCCTAGTATCATTCCTCAAATCTTTGACATGTTCTACAATACAAATTAAATAACCAGATGTTAGAGAAATTATATCTATCTCTGTATATCCTCTGTAAACTGATTGTATATATAAAAGTTCATTATATAAACATGCTCATAATATGAGAAAGGCACCGCATCAAATGCATGCAAAAAATTAATCCAAGCATGAGGCATAGTTCTTACAGTACATAATACACCATTCAAACTTGTTACATTCAGACATTTGAGAGTTGCAGCATTATTTAAGTAACAATTCACAGGAGCAGTAATATATGGCGTTTTTACCACGGGTTGGCCCTGTATGGCAAATATTTTACCAGGAGCGTATGCGAGAGGTTAAATATAGGCATAAAGGGCAATCCATGGTAAAATCACCATTTATTCACACTCCCGTATATAATTCGATTCTAATATGACACTTTTAAGATACAGAGTAGATGAATTCGTCTTTGTATTCATAGGTGAAACAGCCATTTAACCCCGTAAAGTATGATGTTTTGTTCTATGACGCTGCAAAAATTGTTGTGAAACTGTCTATGACTTTATCAAAAGTACCATTGATTGTCATGACAATTTCCATGAGTATATGCGAATTTTACCTCAGTTATGAACTCAGGGCATTTAAAGGACGTCATATTTGAATCTTGATTTTATTTTATTCTTATAAAATGGTTTCTACCATAATGTCATTAAATGTAATTAGATATCCTACATTATTTCTACGTTTTTGCAATCATGGGTCAAATTCCTTAAAGAGCCCCACCTGAATTATTGCAATATTTAATTTTATATTGACAATAGGGTTATAGTACAAATAAGTTATAACCCATCAGGCAAATATGCCCTTAGGGCTTAGGGGGTTATAACAACTACTTGTAATATAATACACATAAATGGCACTTTGAATCAACATTTAAATAAAAAAGTAATGTGAAATCAAAATTAAAGTTTAACAACATTGCCACAATAGGATGCCATAAAATGAATTACAGGGTAGTAACTCGATTTGCATTATAAAATCTCCTATAAAATGTACAATGTCTGCAGAAATGCATTTATCTACCAGTTTGACTGGCTGTTCAGGTTAATAATTCAAATATCATACCTCAATCTTCAAGAATTTCTGCAGAAAAGCATTTAGCTACCAGATGTTCAGGGTAATAATTCAAACTAGTGCAAACAGAAATGACAGCTAATACCCTCGCCTGCACGTTTGATAATGAAATGAATTTATTTAAACTAAAAAACAAACTATTTATTATTTGCAGCCTCATCACCATCCAAGATGCAACTGCGGACAAATAATAATTTCTGTTCAAGGAATAGTATTTCCGGTATGGATTTAATGCAAACTTAACTCAGAAACCCTAAAGTGCTAAATGTAAGTAATGGTGACTTCTTTCCTCGTCACTATCCAAAATATCATTACTCTATAAGTTCTAATATCTCAAATATGAACCTTAGTGCAAACTATAACAGGAGTCATTGGTAGGTCAGAGTGACCCAATTATCATTCGAAGCAGAATTACTCTCCAAGAGGCATCCACTGACCAAAGACGATTGATGTGCTACATGTAGTTTCTCAGATATGAATCTTACTGCAATCAATAACCAGAGTCATTGAAGCATAAAATGTAGGTCAGAGTGACCCAATTATCACTTGAAGCAGCATCACTCTCTAGGAGGCATCCATTGACCATGCATGATTGATGTGCCACATGTAGTTTCTCCTATATGAACCTTAACGCAATCATTAACCTGAGTCATTGAAGCATAAAATGTAGGTCAGAGTGACCCAATTATCATCATCTGAAGCAGCATCAATCTCTAAGACACATCGAATGACCAAAGATAATTGATGTGCCACACATAGTTTCTCCAAAATGAACCATAACGCAAACTTTAACCGGAGTCATTGAAGCCTAAAGATCAAAATGACCAAATTATCATCTGAAGCAGCATCACTCTACAAAATGCATCCATCAAACAAACATGATTGATTTGCCACATGTAGTTTCTCCTATATGAACCTTAATGTAAACATTAACCTGAGTCATTGAAGCATAAAATGTAGGTTAGAGTGACCCAAATATCATCTGAAGCAGCATCAATCTCCAAGACCCATCCACTGACCAAAGATGATTGAAGTGTCGAATGTAGTTTCTCAGATATGAACCTTAACACAAATGTTAACTGGAGTTATTGAGGCATAAAATGCCCTGTCTATGCGGATTAGTCAGGTCATAGCCTGACCGCGAAACATTGTAGCCAATGTTAGCCAATGTGGAGCTTCGTGGATAAATGCCACGCTCCGTGCAGTATAAAGACCCCATCTATATTTCCCTAAAGAGAGAAGACGCACTGGGTGTCATATAGAAGGCTAAATTTCCTGCCTTTATCCATTTCTCCCCTTTTCCAGTGGCAATCAAAGCTTGTTGCCGCAGTTGTCCCTTCCTACTATATTTCTTTCTTTTTTAACTTACAATCTTTTTAATTGATTAACTTGTTCTCGTCCTGATATAGCTGAAATATTGCTCATTGGACATTAAACTCTAACTAATCAATCAATCAATCAATCAGATATGGACCTTCACACTTTAACCTGAGTCATTGAAGCATAAAATGAAGGTCAAAGTGACCCAATTATCATCTGAAGCAGCATCACTCTCCAAGACACATCCACTGACCAAAGATGATTGATGTGCAACATGTAGTTTCTCAAATATGAACCTTAACACAAACTTTAATCTGAGGTGGGACAAACAGACGGACACTTGGATGGATAGACAGACGGATGGGTGAGATGCTTTATCCCCTACCCTACTCCGTTGGGCGAGGGGATAATAACATACCTAAAACTTCTAGAATTTCAGCAGAAAAGCATTTATCTACCAGATGTTCAGATTAATAATTCAAACTAGTGCAGTCCGAAACTACAGCTAATCCCCTTGCCCGAATGCTTGTCAGTGAAATGAATTTATTCCAAACTAAATACAAACAATTTCAAATTATAATCTGCAGTCTCATCACCATCCTAGATGTTACTTCAGATAAATTATAATTTCTGTACAAGTAAAACTATTTTAGATATGGATTCAATGCAAACTTAACCCAGAGACCCTCATGCGTTAAATGTTTTTCCCTCATCACTATAAAAAATATCACTCTAAAAGTTCTAACTTAGTGGAAACTATAACCTGAGTAATTGAAGCATAAAATACAGGTCAGAGTGACCCAATTATCATTTGTAGCAGCATCACTCTAAATGACCGATCCATTGACTAAAAATGATTGATATGCCACATGTAGTTTCTCAGATATGAACATCAACGCAAACTTTAACCGGAGTCATTGAAGCATAAAATGTAGGTAAGAGTGAGCCAATTATCATCTGAAGCAGCATCACTCTCCAAGACGCATCCCCTGACCAAAGATGATTGTTGTACCACTTGTAGTTTTTCAGATTTGAACCTTAACACAAACTTTAACTGGAGTCATTTGAGGCATAAAACGTAGGTCAGAGTGACCAAATAATCATCTGAAGCAGCATCACCATCCAAGCCCATCCACTAACCAAAGATGATTGATGTGCCACATGTAGATTCTCATATATGAACCTTAACGCAAACTTTAACCTGAGGTGGGACGAACAGATGGATGGACAGACGGATGGGTGAGATGCTTTATCCCCTCCCCAACTCTGTTGGGCGAGGGGATAATAACATACCTAATTCTTCTAGAATTTCTGCAGATAAGCATTTGTCCACCAGATGTTCAGGGTAATAATTATAGTTTTCATAACGAGAAAGATTTATATATCGATGGATATCAACTAGAGTTATGTAATTTCAAAATATAATAAACGAGCCTGTGACGAGCTTATTATATTTGAAATTACATAACGAGAGTTGATATCCAGC
Source organism: Modiolus philippinarum (assembly GCA_002080025.1). Taxonomy (NCBI): domain Eukaryota; kingdom Metazoa; phylum Mollusca; class Bivalvia; order Mytilida; family Modiolidae; genus Modiolus; species Modiolus philippinarum. The sequence goes on along the minus strand of MJUU01044471.1, from coordinate 20,448 downwards.
GATATACAATTCTTTTGAGTTGTTAAAACTATTTCTCTTATGATTTTCATAAACAAATGCAGTGAATATTAAGTGATGAACTGCTGTTTTGTTTCAAATAACAACACCGTTGCTAGGTAACTTTAATCACCGCCAACGAGATTTCAAAGTTGTCCAATAGAAACGTCAAAAAAGTAATAGCACATTACGACCAATGAAATTCCTGTAAAAGCGATTCAACAAGTTCATAACTAACTCCAGCTTCAAAGTCTTGTTGTGTACCACAAATAACTATCCTTGCAAGGAATAGATAATAGTCGTGCATCATAAGAGAATAATTCAAATAACATACCTAAATCTTCTAGAATTTCTGCAGAAAAGCATTTATCCACCAGACGTTCAGGGTAATAGTTTAAGCAGGCCATTCCCATCAAACATCTACCAAGGTTATGTAATCGGTCATCTTCATCATTAACTTTTGTCTTGTAGTCATGCAAAAATTTGTTTTCTATTGTCTTCATAATATCTTCATGTCCATTACGTTTCAACATTAATGCCCCAAATAAAAAACATGTTTTGGACCATTCTTTTGATCTGACATCATTAAAATCAATATGTCTTACTTTGTTAATAAAGGCAGTTTCTAACTTTGTACTTGTTAATAAAATATCATGATAAAACTTGATAATACGTATAACACCACTAAAAGACAGTCTATAGAATTCATCCGCAATATAGTCAGTTAAATCTTTCAATGCAAAAAATACATCTGGGCTATGAACAAATACTTTTTTGTCAAATGTTCTGGAAAAAACTTTAAAGATTGCACAAATGCTTATTTCATTTACATCATGAATGTTCTGTTTTATTTTCAGCAAAGTGTCCTGAATAAATTTTGTGGATCTTAGCGGGTGGTTAGTTTTATGAAAGCCTGAACAAACAATAGCACATTCATCTACAGAAAACTCTTCTGGTATCCCGTCAATAAATGTATTTAGCAACAGATCTCTCATGTTCCAAGACATTTGTCTGATTAAGCTTGCCAAAAATAGTACTGCCACACCCTCATGTTTCTTTGGTTCATTTTCTCCCAACAATGTCTCGATTCTAGGCCAAGATACATTCAGATATGTATAATTCAGATAATATTTTTCATCTGTGGTATAGAAGAAATTAGCTGCTAAAATCAGAGTTTCTAAATCCCAGGAATGAGCTCGCCTTATACATTCTCGTTCAAATCTACTCTTTATATCTTGAAATGCAACTATGACATTATATGGCATGTACGGCTGGACACTTCGAAATTCCAAAGTTCCAAAAGATTTCATAGCTATGACAAATTGATCGTGTGACAGAAAGAGCAACTTGCTGGCAAGATCTTTTAATACATGCAATACCATTTCATTATGAAATATATGTATCTTATCTTCAATTGGAAGAGAACCTATATCCTGTAACAACTCGAACTTTTCCGGTTGTGTTTGTTTTTGGTCTATAATCTTTCCCATAACATCATTTAAACTTACAACTTCATTCGTCTGACGAAATTTTGCTACATACTTATCATAAACAGGCAGAGATTTCAAAACTGAATAAAAATGGTCATTTTCTATGAGTTTGTTAGTAGATCCTTCAACCGATTTATATATTTTCAATCTTTTACCATGAAATTGTTTTGGATTTGAACCAGGATAAAAATAATTTCCTTCTTTAGATTTTTTCCCATCCTCTGTATTTCCTCCTTGTAATGAAAATGAAGCTGAAAAATTTCTGACCATCCAACATTTAACACAGACACTATCTAACAAATGAAATAAACATTTTATAGTGACATTTTTGTCTAAACGACTAAATATAAACTCTTGTCTGCCGTTGATAGATAGGAGTGATTTCTTAATTCCGTACATTATTTCCTTCTCCCTTGATGGACCCTGTACAACAATTCTTTTCACAGGTGATTATTTAGATCAATCATCCATTCCAGGAAGTTCTTCATTCCAATCTATGAGTCTGCAAAATAAAAATGAAAAATAACCATTTATGAAGCCTGACGGATAGTTTATATAGTAATACTAAAAGCAGAATTATACTACCATTACAATTTTGCACTTCACATTTTTAAAACTTTCTCTCTTCTCAGTAAAACTAGGTATCAATTAAATATATACTAAAATTGAAAAAAAATTAGAATAAAGGGAGAGGCATGCACAATGGGCAGCATGATAAGCTTGCAGCACATTGAACAGGGGTATAAAAGGACAAGTGTTGACACAAACTGACTGTGGAAATAGTAAACATTTTAAATCTGCTGGCATATTCCAGTTACCTGACACAAAAATTAATTGTTCTGAATAAAAGTGTATCAAAATCTGAGACTAAGCTGGTATAACAGTACCTGTTGCAGATCAAGATGAAAATAGCTCTTATTCTCGGACCATTTCATGTGGATGGATTTGGTTTTATTTTGTAGGTCCAACATGCAAGAGTTTTATTCTAATTTGGTCTTACTAATGATATCATCATATGTATAGGTTTGTTTTTATCTATCCAGTGACGTCACTTATAAAGAAATCAAGCGGTTGATGGACTTTTGGAATTCTCTGGTTTTATCATAATATATAAAATTCCAAATGGAAATTTTGAAGTTAATTGTCTATTTGAAGGAATTGAGATACAGTACAGCCAGAGATTTACAGTCATAAATCACTGTGACAGACATATCACTCTAAATTTTTTAACGAATATATTTTTTTTTGATGATTGTATATCCACATAATTTCTTCTGCATGTCAAGTGGTATAGTGCATAACTTTAAATGCAAAAGAAAGCTTTTCAATAGATCCAACAGGAAGCAAAATATACACATTTCACTAATCAGAGTGATATGTCTATCACAGTGATTTATCATGATAAGTCTGGCTATACTGTACTTGGCATGAAACTTTGGGATTAGAACTATGACATAATCAGGATTATCTTATTTTTTGTCCAAACTGTACTATCTGGCATTACAAAATATGTATGGCAGTTATAAATTAGTGAAATTAATGGCATCTTACCTAAATTACACAATTTTTTCTATACATTTTGTTCAATTAATATTGAAATTCACTATATGAATAGGTTGGTACTTTGTTCAGGGCAGAATATGAATGCGAGAAATGTTGTGAAAATGCCAGCAGCAGGTCTGTACCAAATCCCCCCAACCGTAAGATAGCATTTAAAAAACCTGTTTGCAATACAAGCCCGCCAAGTCTTACGCAAAATGCATGAGAATCATTCAGGGTCAAATTTTTTGCATTTTCTTGATCTTTTTATTTTTCCCTGTGACATAGATGTTAACCTACTGTAACCACGTAGTGGGAGATCTCCCCAATATCAACTTCATTTAGTGGGAGATTTCGCACATGATAATTCTTATCCACCATGAACAAGAATAGCAAATAATTTCGTAACCCTACCATTGCTCACATCACAAAAATTAGTATTTTGAACAAGCATTTTCTTTAGAGTCTGCTTAATGATCTGGGTGCATTTTCATGTGTTTTCATGAGAACTGCTGAGCTATCTATTCTAGCAGTCACAAAGTGCAGTAAAAGTTCCGGCTTGTAAATTGGGATATGATTCAACACTGACCATTTTTCATACTGTTGACTGCAGAGTCATTTGACATTTTATTCTGCAAAATTTTCCTCAAGAAATATCATACTTCATCAGTATTACAATAAACAGCTACATGTATAAACATTTTTTTTTTAGAAGTTCAATAAAACAAAAAGTTTTGCACAAATATTTTAGGATATTATTTCATAAAATAATTTGGAGAACTTACAAATGGCAATGGGATATCTGTGTTTACAAAAATAATTTTAAGGATATTGCTTAAAATTAACTAGAGACTCAGATACTAAGCCTGAATCGCTACCCTGACAGAATGATTCTATGCCAAACATAACAAAAAATGGTGTGTTTTGCCAATTAGGTCTAATGTATAGCTATCTTCTCCATTGGCACCCATGTTTTTTGTATGATCCTATTGAAATGAGCAATCTTTGCGAAGGCCTTGCTATACATCATTTCAATACAGTTATAGTTAAATTTGCTTGAATAGCTTCAGATAAGATGATGAAAAGGATGATTTTCTCATAGGCTCCAATGTTAAACTATGCTCGCGCTTGCCGCCATAATTTTGTTGGATCAAATGAAATGAGCAATTTTTGTGAAGAACCCTCTGTACATCATTCCTGTAAAGTTTGCTTGAATTTGTTTCGTTGGTAATGGTTTCAGAGGAGGGTCCAATTTTAAACTATGTTCTGCACTGGCGGCCATGTTTTTTGTCAGATCAGAACAAAATAAGTAATCATTGTAAGGGACCTTGGTAAATCATTCCGGTATACAGTTTGGTTGAATTTGCTTATGTACAGTACAGAAAGAGACATACCATAACTAATCACTGTGATAGTGGGGATGTCTAGGAAAGTGATTGGGATTAATTTTTACCTTGAAAAATTGTTTATTGGGGCAATAAAACTCAAGTTTTGTCAAGACATATCCTGTTTTACAGGTAAAAATCTAATTAAGCAGACTAACTGCAAAGAAATGACAGGTAAAACATGTAATAAAATTTCATCCTTCCCACTATGTTTTATTGCTTTTAAGGTCTATCACAGTGATATGGAATAAAAAAGATAACAGGAAACACCTACAATGGCCGAAAAACATAGCCACATGCCAGAAAGTAAATAGGAACTGAACACGAAAAAAAGTATGTTTGTGATTTATGTCTAAAGGATTAAAATTCATGTCTCTCGAAGTGATTTGTTATGGTATGTCTCTTTCTGTACTGTAGTTTCAGAGAAGATGAAAATGTGATTTTTCAAATAGAGTCCAATGTGAAACCTAAGTTCTGTGCTGGCGACCATGTTTTTTGTCAGATCATAAGAAAATGAGCAATCTTTTTACAGGACAATTAGTACAGCATTCCTGTAAAGTTTGGTAAAATTTGCTTCAGCGGTTTCAGAGGAGAAGACAAAAATGTGAATTTTCCTCTGGGGTCAAATGGAAAACCTACGTTTCGCACTAGTGGCAATGTTTATTGTCGAATCAGTACTAAATGAGCATTCTTTGTAAAGAATCTTCCTTACATCATTCCTGTAGAGTTTGGTTGAATTTGCTTCAGCAGCTTCAGAGGATAACTTCAAAATTTGATTTCCCATAAGTCCAATGTTAAACTTTGTTCTGTGCTGGCAGCAATGTTTTTTATCGGATTGAAACGAAAGGAGCAATCTTGACCTTTATTACATCATCCCTATAAAGTTTCGTTGAATTTGCTTCAGTGGTTTCAGTGGAGAAGATGAAAATGTGATTTTCCAATAGGGTCCAATGTTAAACTATCTTCTTCGCTGGCGACCATGTTTTTCTTTGGATCAGAACGAAATGAGCATCTTTGCCAAGGACCATTAGTACATCATTCCTTTAAAGTTTAGAGCTGAAAAGTTTGTTTCAGTGGTTTCAGAGGCGAAGATGAAAATGTGATTTTCCCCCATAGGGTCCTATGTAAAACTATGTTACAAGCTGGTGGCCATGTTTTTATCAGATCTGAACGAAATGAGCAATCTTTGTTAAGGACCTTTAGTACATAATTTCTGTAAAGTTTGGTTGAATTTGCGTCTGTGGTTTGAGAGGAGATGATGAAAATATACATGTAATTTACCCATAAGGTCCAATGTTAAACTATGTTCAGTGCTGACCGCAATGTTTTCATCAGATCTGAATAAAATAAGCAATCTTTGTTAAGGACTTTCCATACATCATTCCTGTAAAGTTCCTGTAAACTATGTTCTGTGCTGGTGTTCATGTTTTTCATTGGATCAGAACAAAATGAGCATTTTTTGTCAAGGACCTTTAATACATCATTCCTTCAAAGTTTAGAGTTTAAAAGTTTGTTTCAGTGCTTTCATCAGAGAAGATGAAAATGAAATGTGATATTTCACAATCAATTTGTTACTGTAGAGCTTATAGTTCATATAGTGACTTTGTGGAAGAGCAAAAGCACTGTCACAAAAATTACTGAGTCAGGGCTATGTTAAGCCATTGTTACTTTTGTCCCTTCAGAAATTTTATTGCCATAACCATGACATCATAGATATTAAATGTTGATGTCACAAATGAAAACTGACATTTTCAGCTAGATTCACATCTTCACAATGTCAGTGCTTTAGTTTTTTGTGTTGTCTTGTTAAATTTTAGCTTTATCTTTGTCAGTGATATGTGTGGTACCGATTTGTCCTTGTCCATGTTTGAATACTACAAAAGCTTTATCAAAATTTCACCTTGGTACCGTTTGAGGGTTAGAGAAGTTACACGTTCCACGGTTCTCAATTATTTTTTGTCATAGGGTTAGAAAATGACAATAACCAATCAGTAACCTAACAGATCTTTCAAAACATATGCCTCACTGACCATGTGACGGGTGCTGTATACAGAGCAGGACAAGCTTACCCTTCCGGAGCACCTGATGTCACCCTTTTTGAGAGTTCACACTGTTAGTGCTTTAGTTTTTATTGTTGTATTTGTAATGTTTGTGTTTTATGGTTGTGTAGCATCTTTGGTCTTCCGTCTTCTGATGTCCTTACTTTAGCCTTGTCTGTGGACTTTGATTTATGTAATCTAGTTCTCTGTTCCTTCGGTATTCTACTGCTGTTGTTTTTTCCCCATAGGTTCCTTCCCATGCTAAACCTTAGTTTCGCATTTAAGACCATATTTTTTGTTGGATCAAAAAAAAATGAGCAATCTCCATGTATCATTCCTGTAAAGTTTGGTTGAATTTGCCTCAGTGGTTTTAAGAGGAGAAGCTGAAAATGTGACAAGTTAACGGACAGACGAAGGAAATCGGGGAACAGACGCCAAATGATGAGAATAGCTAGCAGCTCACACTGACCCTTTGGGTTAGGTGAGCTAAAAAGTGGAAAATTCTAAAAGGGAGGTGATACTGACATTTATCCAGGTATCATATTATTGTGTTGATTAAATGGTAATCATTGTCAATGCTGACTGACTACTACTAGTATATAAACAATGCCTGTCCTAATGACTTCCCCTATCAACACTTATATAAATCACTTAATTAACCTGTTTACCTCGCAACTTTCTACCTGTGATGATTGACACAATGTCAATAATGTATGCATACGATAATTTTGCCTGGATAATTTTCAGTTTAAAAAATACGAAAAAAAATCATTTAATGGAGATTCACTAGATACGATAACATAACCCTCAGTCCACTACGTTCCCGTGAGGGTTACGACTCAGTCCCATTACCCGTAATGGAGCAGGCCCAGTGTGAATCACACCGGGCAAAATTACCAGACCCTTGATTGTAATAAATCCCCAAATTTACATTTTTCCTCCATTTTCAATATAAAATTTTTTTCATATGACAAGTGTTTTACATCACATTGAAATTCTGAAGCGAAGGTTTTGAAAAGTAAATCGCCAGTTTGACAGAGACTAATGCATAAAATTATAAAATGCTGCCAAGGATTCTGCAAATCAATGTCGGTTATCGACCGGAATTTAACATTGATATAATCCGGAGATGTCCAGAATTGGTTTTAAAATCCTACATCCAAATATTGGTCCTGTTGATGTATTTGCTGTATATTATGTATTTTTATTATTATCCTATTGATGCCTTAAATTTATGAGGGTAATATTTTGTACAGGACCAGAATGACTGTATGAACTACTCCTATCATGACTCTGTATATTTAATTGTTGGTAAAAGAATCCATGTCGGGCGGATGTACTATTTACATGGTAAGATCAGTGTATTGAATGTATTTTTCATTCAGTGTATTGTTCTGTCCGTCATGTTATTTTTAGTTCAATCAATGTTTTGTTTGTGTCTTGTCAATTGTGTTTACCTGCGTTTATGTTTAATGTGATTACTTGAAACAGAGTACCGATAATCGATTTATTCAGGTTTATTATTATTTAGTAAAATAATACTGACGTTTACAAAATATTCTATTAGAATATTAGCTTGGTGTAGAATTGAGTAAAATATATATGATATTCTGGTAAATGTACATGAGAAAACTATATTTGTAACATTGGTTTTGTTCGTATAGAAAACTATCGTATTTACCTTATATTTTAATTAGGAATAGTCATTTAGATAAATTTGAGTTATTGCCCTTTGTACACTATTTGAACCGAGTATTTATTATTGTTATTAGTGTACTTTCACAGGTTTTCCGAAATGTGCCGGTCCGTCGGTCCTGACCGGCATTTTTGAGTCTGGACCGGCAAATAATTATCCTTGTCGGACCAGAGGACTGGCAAGAGATTTCATCTGTCCATTGGTTGTTGCCTCTGTTTATTTGCATGTCAATAGAAAATGTTTCAAGCGGTCTTTAAAGTATAACATTCCTTGCTTTCTTTATTAAATTTTTGCTTAAGAGTACAAGCTTTATCCAATTTTGACTATGAAATTGCAAATGGCTGACTTCCGATTTTGTACATCAGAACCGGAACGGAAAAAACATGATTTGTTTCCGGATTTTCGTCATAATAGTCCGGCAAGTTCACTTTCGGTCCGGCAATTTTTCTTGCTTGTCGGACCAAATGACCGGCAGAATTTTTCAACTTTCGGAAAGCCTGACTTTCAGTGCTTTATTGCTGCGGTCAAGGAAGTGGCAAAACTTTAATTGTAATGTAGTCAAGATTAACACCCCAAGCTTACACAAGACATGTAATTACATTAATTATATGTCTCTGGTTAGATTCATCGATGTCAAATGTCTACAATGTAGAAATATCAGGCATGATATACAATGTTATCTTTGCACGACGGCGAGACAATGAGAGGTAGACAGCTTGGGGTGTAAATCTTCATTGGTAAACGGAAAGTTTTGCCACTTGCTTGACCGCAGCAATATCTATTGTTAACTATAATAAAACCTACGAACCCTGGACCATGTTATGTTTATTATTGATGCCCTACGACATCTAGCTACTGTACATATCATTAGGTATTTCCCATGCAAATTGAAATTTATTTTCCTCCATTACGACCAATGGGACCGAGTCGTAACCCTCACGGGAACGTAGTGGACCGAGGGTTACGTTATCATATCCTCGTTTTACCAGTTTTCGACGATGTATCCGAAAATCAAGTTTTTCATTTACACTGCACGAGATTTAACTTATTTTGACATGATTTCATAAAGTTGGTTGGATGTTGATTTCATTGGAAAATATTAGAGAAAAAACTATCTGCATGTTGCAAATGAAATCATCAAACAAAATGTTAACCTGTCTTTGTTGTTGTTTTGAAGCTTGACCTATTTTCGACGATGGTTTAAAACATGTGTATGGAGGACCAGTATTGCAACAAAATTTATGACTATAAGTGTTTTAGTAATTTCAGTATTTCTCCTGGTGTCCAAACTGTGTAATTTAAAAATCTGATGCAAATTCAAGATAAAATCGCTATGTAAAGGAATCATATTAATTTTATCCCAAGAAATTAGAATTGTTCAAGAAAATTTGATCTCCTTTTTGTTAATATTAGGGCTTGCTATGAATGCATATAAAATGGTGATTATAATTTTTGCAAAACATGTATACACAAATAGGGTATCAGCATCATATGGTTTAATGTTATTAATTGTAGTAACAAATTTAATATACCATGGTAAATGTTACTGAAGATACCATTCTGGTAAAAAAATAAATATTGAAAGTAATAAGGATGACTCAGTCAGCTTTCCATAGATTTTTTCTTGGTCATGGATTCCGGCCAAAAATGTCACATGGTTTATTGTAGCCAATACATTTGCAATATGAGGTCAGATATGTTGAAGGTCAGTCAACTGTCAGTGAATGGATATTTATAGATATTCTGAGGTGAAAACAGGGGAATAAAACTAACTTTGGGACTTCCCCTTGAAAATAACATATCACTGGTTAATAAGTAAATAATTAAACTTTGGGAGTTCAAAAACTGACAAGGATTTTATGGGAGATGGATTGAGAATGCAGCTTCTGAAAACACTCAACATTAGACGGCATCCAGGTTAACCTTACTTTAAAGGACTACAGGAATGTCATCGTCGAAAACTGGTTATCGTCGAAAACTGATTGTGGCCGGATATCTAGAGATTCACATGTACATGAGGGAGGAAAGCATGTTAGTGAGAGATTCTTATCTCCATACTGGATGGAGAATGGTTGAGTTAAAATAGTCTCACTCGCAAAATATGAGGGTTAACACCTTTGCCTGCGATCTTTGACTTTTTGGATAACAGGTTAATTAATATCCCACTCTTGGTTTACAAAAACTTGGCAACACTGCTTCTGTTCATCATGAAACAAGTGAGGTGGCCAGGCAAAATTTTTTACTTGTCTCAGAAAAAACTAATCAGTAATCACTGATTATGTAAGACATGGACGTATACATCGATTGCGCATTTGCGGGATCGCTCATTATTTTAGCCAAACAAGGAGTAATCTGGTACAAAACTGGTTCCAAGACGCTGATAGACGAAGATAGTAATTTCTTCATTTCCATTCAAGTTTTGTTTTTTGTGGGTTGGAAATGTTCCTCGTGGATTTCTTTGTTAGTTGCAAACGAGTTTTTACCAATATGTTGAATAACAACGTAAGATTCGTTGGTAGAAAATATCAGTCCCTTGCTCCAACTATGGATGATGTCATTTTTCCTACGGTTGACCACAGATGACCTCGTCTAAATGATTAGTCAAATCCGGATTGGAAAAGATGTGCAACCCATACATGTATAATGAGAGGATATATATATAAGTCCTTGTGTATAATAGGGATCCGAGAGTGACAAGTGCATTTGCTCTAGAACATGGATCAGTTCGTTGAATAAAAAGGCATAAAAAGCTCATTCCACCTGTCCATTGTAAAAGACCTTTCTTCAGCGTCCATAATTTCGACTTATCTCTTGGCAGAAATGGGAAATGGGCATTCTTATGGAAGGGAACGAAACCATAATGCCTTTTCTTTTCTTGTCTTCTGGTACGTCCCCGCACTTTTGTGGAGCACTGTCGTGCCGATGGGTATATGGGATATGGATGTGTGATGTGTAAATGTGTTATTAACCTGTAACCTAGGTCGGCTGTCTGGTTTGTGCATACGACGAACAGGCAGGTCACACAGAATCAATGGCTGAATAGAAGAGTCCTGTGACGTCACTGGAAAGCATGGTCGGCACCACATCCGCCCATCTCTGTAGAACCAGCCACAGGTTCACCCAATGGTACAGGAAAAATAAAGCATACTGTGGTTTAGTGCAAAAAGGTTTTACCAAAAACTTTTTTTAAAATTTTAAATTTACATCAAACTGACTGTAGTCTGCGTGGAAAAATAAAACATCATATAAATAAAGGGTCCATCACTATCTGGTCAGGACAATAACGTATATACATCTGTACATTTTTCTGATCTTGTTTATCTGGTAAGGACCTGGATGGGGCCTAGGGCCCATGGCCATGTGCTGATGAACTTCCGGCTTTTGAATTCTGTAGAACTGGAGGGCGTTGTTGTTTACTACCCACAGGAGTACGGACAGTGGCACATTACGGAGCCGGCTTATCTCCTGAATGATGTCCCATAAATTCCAAGGAGTGTTGATTGGACAACATGAAAATGGAGAGAGATATGGAGCATCAGATTCCACAACGATCTGGTGAGATGGGATGCGTGGAACAATGGCTCTGCTATCCTGGTGGCTCCTGAAGAATGCTCCAGTTACTCCAATTACAATATTGGGGAGGGTCTGCCACTCAACTAATTCCCTTATCGAACCCAAGAAACAGTGCCTGTGGAAACGGAGGTTGGTATAGTTTCCTTCTCGGATGATGGTCATGGTCCGCGCAGCAGCGCTGCCATCTCCGGAATCTCTGCAATGCAATATTACTGGGAGACCTCGTTGACGGGCAAGCTCCAGGGTCATGCGAAGAACCTCTTCTTGGTTGGTCTGCATCCTCTGTCGACACACCTCTGGCGTCTTGCAGTGTCGGCAGTTGCACCTGGTGGTGAAGTCCAGCCCTGTTTCACCTAGAGCGACGCATCGGTAGTTGGTGGACAACAAGCGAAGATCTCCCCATGTTGTGGTGGCGATGCCCTGTGCTGCCACATGGGGGTGTATACCGAAGGAAACGTAGAGCCTAGTGGCGCTTCCAACTTGGTTGGCCCATTGGTTCCAATGTTGAGGGAACACATAATTTGCTATCCCATAATAAAACCCTGGATCGTCGGGACAGGCGTCAGGAAGTACTATAGATTGCAGATGATTAAATGTCCTGTAACTGGTGCGCTGCAGAATCAAATCCAAATGGAAATGGCTGTCAACAAATAAAAATGGGTTATCTGGCTGGGGAACAGGTGCATCTACAGCATGCCCTTCGTAGGGCAGACACTCCCGGTGATCCAAAAACATCTCTTGGTAACGTGGTCCTAGTCGCCGGAGCAATGCTGCCATAATTTCCCAGTTTGTTATGCAAATGACATGGTTTGGGGGGTTCAATTTAAAATGATCTGCGTACACACTGGGCGGTTAAAACCGCCCCCGGTTTTAACCGGTGGTTTTAACCGGTTTAAACCGCCCCGGTCAATACTCCCTCAAGTGGTCAATACCGGTCAATACTGGTCAATTGAAATTTTGTAAAAGACAATCAAGTAATTTTAGTAAAATATGTCATATAATATTTGAAAAAAAAAACATTTTTTTATTTATCTCAGTGGTATTTTTATATTAAAGTTGCTATTTATATGAAATATGAAAAAAAATTGTATTGTATGTAAATCCTAATAAGGCTGAATTGATACTGGTCTATTTACATATTTTAAAATATTAAAAAGGTGGATAAATTTTTTTAAGTTTATGGAATATTATTTGTACATGTATCACAAATGTCATTTTTACAGGTTAATTACAGGTATCACACAGGTACATGTAAGTACATGACAATTAATTAAACACCTGGATGACAGATGGTCAATTAGAGGTTAAAACAACACCCCTTCAGTACAAGGAAAAAGGGTAATAAAAGTGGCTTTAATCCATTGTAATGTGATAATTAAGGTAATACAAACTTTTATAAGTTCTTTCATGTACTAGGTTGTCTAGACAAATTTTAGTCCAAATGCAGGAAATGGAAAGTTGTCAGGGGTATACTCTTCATGGCTTTTTATATGTAGGGGTTCTTCACTTTTCTTTTATAATGAAGTCCAAAACCAACACTTTCATTCTCAGTTATACACTGCTATTGAAAACGTCACTCAAAAGAAAATTCACTGCTCACCAAGATGAAACCTAAAGATCCCATTTGGAACTTTTACAACTTAGGTGATTCCAGTAAAACAACTGCAACATGTAAAGACTGTAATGTTGTAGTCAGTGCCAAAGTACTCAGACTGAGGGCCCACAGAGAGAAATGTCCAGCATCAGCTAGACCTGTCAAGAGACCATTTGCAGATGTTGAGCAACATGATCCAGCACCTACCAGTACTACCCCTAAAAAGACGATACCAGATCCAGTAGAGCCAACACCAGAGCCTGTAGCTAAGAAGCCTAAGCAGTCAAGCATGACCACATACAGTTTTAGCACAGACCAAACCATGTCTCGACAACTTGATGAGCAGATTGCCAAGATATTCTACGCCTGCAACCTACCTTTCAACATAGCAGACCATCCTGTACTATAAACTTCTTAATGAATAAAATAATACTATTTTGATATCATTTGTATGTACATGTAACCTCTTTTGTCCCTCTACAATAATAGATTTATGATTTATAAAGTTCAATTGGTAAATAATCCAATCGACCAGTATTGACCAGTATTGACCGGTTAAAACCAGTATTGACCACTGGTCTGGTCAATACTAGTATTGACCGGTTTTTTGCCAACCTTGCTGTGGGGGCTGTAGTTTTCTGAGAAGAACATCAGAAGTTGTCTCTCCTGTTCAGAGAAGGAGCTCTTGTTGCCAATGTGGAGTCTTCTTGATATCACATACCGGAGCAAACCATCCAAACCATCACACTCAAGCCAAGACTTTAGCAAATGAAGGCTCCCAATTATTAACTGGCACCACAAGTGCAGATTACGCTCGTTGAAGACATCCCCCATCTGATGTTGCTCGGTATGTCTGACAGCTAGTGTTGAGGCTTGCCTTTCCTGGACCTCACACTCCCAACATGCGGTGGTTCCGGCCCAGAACCATGGTAAATGTGTTCTCAACACATGGCGGCGCATCTTTCCCTTATTCTAAAGTCCACACACCGGACATTCCCTAGTAACAGGCATGGTGCCGAGGGCCCCAAATCCACTAACACTAGTTTCAGGTATATCCTCGTCCTGGTATACCTCGTCAACAACAACGTACTCCTGAGGGTACTCCTCAATGACCATTTCATCAACATCACCCTGGTATTCTTGAGGCAGATCCTCCCGGTCAATGTCCCAATCCTCCGGGGCGCATAGAGAGAGCACGTCATCTTCCCAAGACTCCATTGAAAACTGACATGTTAGCAAATACAGATAAAGCATAACTAACAACAGAAAATATTTACATGGTTATTTACACATATATACACGGATGACTTGTAATATCTGATGATCCCCTAAATTACTTGTTATATCTGGCCGGAAGTTTTACCTTCCGACCGTGCCTGGTTTGAATATACCCAGAAGAGGTCTTGGGCCTCATGTCAACTTCAGTGTCGTATTCCATTGTGGTCATCCGGATCAATACTATCTTGGGATTCTACAATCCCTTCCTTTTCATCTTTGACCTCATCAACACTCTGACCATATTGTTCTGACTGGCCTAATATTGGGATTCCGTTGACATTGAACTCGATGTTAAAAGATCCTTCTTCGCAATAGGGCAAAGTCTCTTCAAGATCCACCGATTCTTCCTCGGTAGAATCATCTTGGAACAATTCATGTCGTAATCTTTTCAACCAAGTTGGTATGTGCCGATCGTCGCATCTCTTTAACCTGTCATGGTGAACAACAGAGTCCTTTTTCCGTCCTCTTATCTTGTACAGTTGCGGCATACTTGCAACGACAAGGTACGGGCCACGCCAAGGGGAACGAAGCTTCTTGCTTTGACCTATTTAGTGGTCATGTCTGACTTATATACCAAATCCCCGACGTTGTATTTCCTCTCCACAACTCTTAAATCGTAATCTCGTTTCTGTCTCTTCTGTGAAGTGCGTAAATTTCGCCTAGCAAATTCATGGACTCTCTGCAAGTTATGAACCAACTTGGTTACCCATGTACTCGGCTGTTCTACTTCCTGTCCATTTCGTGGAATGCCCAACATCAACTGGATTGGTTGAATGGTATCCCGTCCAAGCATGAGTTGGTTAGGCGTAAATCCCGTTTGTTGGTTTACCATTGAGTGCAGGGCCATTGACAGCAGGGGGAGGTCTCTGTCCCAGCAACGATTTTTTCTTCTCGATATAACAACGAATTATGCTCAAAACTAGGGTGTTGTACCGTTCCACCTGACCGTTGGACGAAGGGTGGTAAGGTGTCGTCCGGGTCTTGGCTATGTCTAAGGCTGAACATAATGATCGGAACAGATCACTATCAAAGTTCCTCCCTTGGTCCGTATGCACCTCCAGTGGGCACCCAAACGTCACTATGAAATGGACCAAAAACTTCTCTGCTACTGCTTGAGCCGATTGATCTGGTAGAGCGGCCATTTCGACCCACTTGGTAAACTGGTCTACCTTCATTAACACATAGTTGTTTCCAGTTTTGCTGGTGTTAAAAGGTCCCAATATGTCTAGGTGTACACGCTCCATTGGGTAGCCTGAATGAAATTGTCCCAATGGTGTTCTAGGACGTACATGTATTTTCTTGTTCTGGTTACAAACTGTGCAAGAGCGTACATATTCTTCAGAAGCTTTACTCATATTGTGCCACAAGAATGATCGCTTGAGCCTGTCAAGTGTCTTCTTTTGTCCTAAATGCCCGGCTGACTTGACATCGTGGCAATTACGGAGGACTTCTCCCTTCAGATCAGTTGGCACTACAAGACAAACATCACGGTCAGGGCAGCTTATAAATTTGTAGTATAGGACTCCCTCGATGATCTCAAAGCACATCTTGCATAACCACAATGATCTAGTTCCTGGTCCATATAGACGATGTTCAGCGGCTGTTGGTTCATGTTTCTTTTCTATCCAAGCCAGTATAGGGGATATGTCAGTATCCTCCTCTTGGAACATTCTAAGTTGCTGTGGCTGATATGTCTGTATCCAATTTGAAATAGGAGCTCCATCCACGTATGGAAGAGTAGCATCCGTGTCAAATGGTTCCCGAGCAGGGGCCTAGGGCCCCAAATCCAATGAATGAAGTTCATGTTCGCTGCTTGAAAACTTTGCAGTTCTAACCACTGTATTTTCCATCTTGACAGCGAGGGGTATAACATCGTCTACATCATTTTCAAAACGTGACCATTGCCCATGAGCTCAAACACAGTAACCACAACCTCCGCAGGGCAGTGTTGATGGCTCTAACCCAGCACGATAGCAGTAACATTCCTCTAAATCACTGGTTATACGACTCAACCCATCAGCATTCCCATGCGTCTTGCCTGGGCGGTGAACTATTTACATATCAAAAGTGGACAACTCCTCTAACCACCTGGCGAGCTGGCCCTCAATGTGTTTGAACCGCATGAGCCAGACCAAACTGTTGTGATCGGTACGCAGGAGGAATCGTCTTCCAAGCAGGTAGTGGCGGAAATGCCTGCAAAATTTCACAACG
>MJUU01044467.1:96283-176381 GCA_002080025.1 Modiolus philippinarum | reverse complement strand
AAGCTTAGATTAGGCAAAAGTACAGGACCAGACCTTATCTCTAATTAAGTAATAAAATATAGTTACTTGTAAATCAATTACTAAATTATTTAATATAATTTTAGACACTGGGAATTACCCAAATAAATGGAGAAAATCTTTTGTTGTGTTAGTTTTAAGTCTGGTGACGATCTTAATAATTATAGAGGAATTTCGCTTCAAAACTGTCTTGCAAAACTTTTCAGCTCTGCGCTAAATAACAGACTATTAAACCACTATGACACATTATTTGCAGATCAACAGTTTGGCTTCAGGGTAAATCATAGATCTACAGATAGTTTATTCATATTAAAAACCCTTATATTAAAATATTTGAAAAAAGAAAGAAAAGATATATGCTTGCTTTGTTGACTTGCGCAAAGCATTCGACACAGTATGGCATAATGGCTTAATATATAAGTTAATGCTCAATGGTATAGGAAAGAAATTATTTACTAATATTAGAGATATGTGTAAACTTAACACATTTGCTGTAAAATTCAAAATAATGTTTCTGACTTCTTTAAATTAGAAAGAGGTGTGAAACAAGGAGACAGTTTGAGTTCTGTTCTTTTTAATTGTTTCATCAATGATTTGCATAAAATATTTGATGAGACATGTAATCCTCTTACACTTGATAATCTGCAATAGCTAGTTTAACTTTTGCAGATGACCTTTTTATACTATCTAGTACACATGAAGGTTTACAAAATTCCCTAAATAAACTTGAAACATATTGTTATGACTGGCAACTTGCAGTTAATAAGTCAAAAGTCATAACTTTTCAATATTTCCACCCCTCCTTTGTTTTATAACAAATGTCAACTAAATAAGACTAAAGAATATAATTATCTTGGTAATATTATTTTTTATAATGACACTTTCAAAAGAGCCATACAAGAATTAACAAAAAAAAACGGACTCAAGGTCATATTTTCTTTAAAACGTCGCTTACAAACTTTCAATCATTACCAGTAAATTTATCATGTAAGTGATTTGACACTTTAGCCAAACCTGTGATGTTATATAATAGTGAAGTTTGGTTCATGGAAGAATATTTCTCCATATATAAATCCTTAAAAAGATCAAAACAGCATAGATCTGTCTGTGACATTTTATCTTTAGAATGCAAGAGTACATAGTAGATTTTGTAAATCAACTTTGGGCTTGGAAATAACAGCATGCAATATATCAGCAAAATCAGAGCTTGGGAGAGTTTCTTTACGTTTATAAAATCTCAGGCTTTATTATACTTTTGTAGACTTAATTCCAATTTTATAAATCCGCTTTTGTAAGAAGCATATACTATTAATAAACTGCTACACAACGATGGGATTTATTCTTGGTACACATTTATTTCATGTTTGTTTGAAGAATTTGGCCTCAATATTACAGAATACAGATAACACAACAAAACAAACATTGATTTCAATAGTTAAATTTGGCTTTGTTGTCTTTCATCAGAATCAAATACCAATATTTTTGGCAAAACAGGAATGGGAACTTTTATGCTAAATACAACGCAGCATGTGTCATACATGTTATTCAACTGTTCGTTTGCACTACTATTCTTCATGTGTGCCTTCAAATATCTATACTGAAAATCCAAACATATCTTTAAACCATATATAGCAAAACGATATACGCAGTCAAGTGTTGATGATAATAGCCGTCCTTTCAACAATTTGCATAGACATTTGGCATATACATAAAAATTTTGAATTCAGTGGACACTTCAATTAAATGATCGTAAACATACTTTTCGGGGATCAATTCGCTGTACACAATATCTGCAAGCCGCCGTACTCTGAAATTGTTTTAGAAGCCAATTCGCCGTACATCGGACAAAAAATATTCTGAGCGAATTCGGCCAAAGGAGGCAATTCCCTCAAATGCTATGAATCAAAATCAATTGATTATGATCAACGCCTCCTAATTTTTCCCATATCCCAAATATAAATGACAAAACAACGATGATCAGCCACGAAGAAAACATACATGCTTCAAATGACAGGTACCACGAGCACGTTTTAGGTTAAATAAATAAATCTACAGTACATTGGGAATGATAAAGTATGATCAGATACGTTGCAAAACATCCTTAAAATAAGCTCTTCACTTCACAAAAATGTGAGTTAAGTGTCAATCGGAGAAAATAACAAAAGTTCTAGCCTTGTTCGTATCGTTGTTTACTACTCGTCGCTTCAGTGGTACCCAATTTCCGGTGTCGATGATACACAGTGGGTTTGTTAAGTTTGTTTTAGGGCATTATTTTATTTCAAACATTTTTTGCCATATTGATATACAATGATTTTTAGACCTCTTGCATTTTACCTTTTCGTTTGAAATATTTCAGATATAGTTGTGCTTCATTAGTCTTTCTTGTTTTTAATATTCTGCGTCTATTTAAATCAGTATTTTCACTACCAGTAATTTGACCTGAACCATGATTAACTAAGTCGAGCATTTTACACTTTCATCACAAACGTCTATGCACATCTTAAGTTCTTGCTTAAATACAGCGGAAACCTACAAGCCTTCATATGACGACTATCACCCATAAGTTGCGTGTTATAAAAGTAATACAGGATGTACTACATTATACGATATATATATATATATATATATACGTCTGAAATTGTCATGTAAGTATAAATCCTGCTTGGAATGCAACAAATAATGAGTTTTTTTTTCTATTTGAGACGACTTTTTACTCAATAGCTTTTGTATATTTTGTTGTAGAAATTTTTGCTGTCGGTTCTTTTGATGTACCTTTTTTGGGTGGTACTTTATAAAGCTTTTATACTCCCGTCTTTGACGGGATGTATTATTGTATACCGGTGTCCGTCCGTCTGTCTATCTGTCTGTCTATCACGTCATACTCTAACTAGAGAACGCTTTGATCATTTTTCTTGAAACTTTTCAAAAAATGATGCCTATGATGGAAGAAAACTCCCTATTGTTTTATTTTGTCGATGGAGATTTCGTTCCAGACTTATGGGACTTTGATTATTTAATAAAAAAACATAAGAATGCAATTCCCATCCACACGTCATTCTCTAACTGGAGAACACTTGGATAATCTTTTTAAAACTTTGCAGAATTGTTGGGTATGGTGGAAGAAAGCTATGCGAGATTGACGGTTGTCACTAAAAACCGAAAATTACTATAAGAAGAGCTACAGGAAGCCCCAGTTTTTTCTAACATTAAATTTTGACGGATAATGCACTTTCACATTAAAAACGATTTGGAGCCAAAACTCTTTTGACGAATTCCGCAAAGCAAGATTCTTTACTATTGTCGCCTATGGGAAAACTAATGGTGTGTTGTAACCTATAGCAAAAGTGTCATTTTTCTAATTTTTAGGATAATCTATCTTTTGTTGCTTTGAAAACAATAATTTATTCACAGAATCAGAAATCTAGGCGTTAAAACACTAAAAAAGTTTATGACGTCATATCTACAATGTATAGTCTATTTCATAGTGTCCAGCATCGAGATATATATATATATATATATATATATATATATATATATAAGAAGGTCGTGGTGTTTACATCACCAACACAGCTGTGCAGAAACTTAAGTTTACTGAAAGTGGGCATATTTTCCTTTGAAAAGGATAGAACTATGGAAAAAATGCATTTTTTTAGCTCACCTGGCTATGCCAGGGTGAGCTATTGCCATCACTTGGTGTCCGTCGTCCGTCCGTCCGCCCGTCGTTAGCTCACTTTCAAAACTCTTCTCCTCTGAAACCACTGAGTCAAATTGAACCAAACTTTAACTGAATCATCACTAGGGTATTTAGTTTCAAATTTGAAATTTTGTTTGTCCTAGGTCAAACAACATGGCTGCCGTTACTAAAAATAGAACATAGTGGTAAATTACAGTTTTTGGCAAGTAACTCAAAAACCGTTACAGATATCAAATATCTGAGATGAGGTAAAATTCATCAACATGAGAAGATCTACCCATGCTGAAATTTTGAAGAAAATCTGATGACCCATCTATAAAATTTTCAAAATTTTGATGTTTTATATTTTATATTAAAAAAACTATAACAGATAGAGGTTAAGTTTAAATTGCAAAAATGTTCAGCATGTTAAGATCTACACACATGGAAATTTTGAAGAAAATCCAAGTACCTATATATGAGTTGTGGCACTTTATTGGTCAAATTTTTCGTGATTTTTTACTTTTTGTCCTATATTTCAAAAACGCTTTGAAATAGAGGTCAAGTTTAAATTGCAAAAATGTTTAGCATGTTAAGGACTATATTGTATTGAACATGTTCAAATTTTCCGACCTCTTCCAAGATGGCCGCTAGCGGGGAACTTAGTTTACTATTTGACCTAATGGGAAAATTCATACAAAGAACTTCTTCTTGAGAACTACCAAATGGATTTGAAACAAACCTGGCATGAATGATGCTGATGAGGTGCTAACCAAGTGTTGTGACTTTGGTGCCGATCTGTCATCCAACATGGCCGCCAGCGGGGATCTTAATTTCAACATTGGACCCTATCGGAAAATGCATACAAAGAACTTCTTTAGAACAAATGAATGGATTTGAACCAAACTTGGCATGAATGATGCTTATGAGGTGCTGACCAAGTGTTACTACTTTGGTGCTGATCAGTCATACGACATGGCCGCCAGCTGGGAACTAAATTTTAACATTGGACCCAATGGTAAAATGCACACAAAGAACATCTTTTTGAGAACCACTGAATTGCTTTAACCCATACTTGGCATTGATAATGCTTATGAGATGCTGAGTAAGTATTTTTACTTAGGTGCCGATCCGTCATTGTATATGACCCACAACATCAGCCCCTATGGGAAATGCGCACAAAGATCTTCTAGAGAACTGCTGAATGGATTTAAATCAAACATGAGATGAATGATGCCTGTCAGGTGCTGACCAAGTGTCACCAGCTGTCAACTTAATTTAACAGATGATCTTCTTCTAGAGAACTGCTGATTAGATTTAAACCAAACTTTTCATAAATGATGCTTATGAGAAGCTGACCAAGTGTTGCTTCTTCAGTGGTGATCCATCATCCAATATAGCCTGCAGCAATGAATTATACCCCAAGGAAAATGCATACAAAGATATAATAGAAAACCACTGAATGGATTCAAATTAAACATTACATAAATGAAACTTGTGAGATTTTGACCAAGTTTGTTACTTTGGTGCTGATCCGTCGTCTGACATGGCCACCAGTGGCAAAACTTAGTTTAACATAGGACCCAATGGGAAATGCATAAAAAGATCTTCTGCTCCGAAACTCCTTGAACAGTAAAGTTTCGTTATGATAGTCATTGGGTGACCCTCTTCAAATTTTTATGTTAAATAGATCCCAGCAGGGAACGTAGATTAACATAGGCCCTTTAAGATTGGAAACTGCATTCAAAAATCTTCTCTGAAACTACTTGAACAATTTAAATTCAATTTTATAAAAAGTTTCTGATTTTTATGTACATACACCACCAAAGATGGACCATCAATTTCGAATTATAGTGCTGCATAGGACCCAGGTGAGCGATACAGGCTCTTGAGAGCCTCTTGTTTAACACTGCATGATTTTATGATCCAAAAATGAAAAATTTTCAGTTTTGAAAATATCGCCAAAATTGACGAAAAAGTGACTGCTAGAAAACCTTGGTGCCACCACATAGAGCGCATATCTAGATAAAATCTGCACATAACGCAAAACATATTTGGACTTCCAAAATATGGCAAGGCATTACAAGAACTGTTCAACTTTGCCATGATCATAAAAAGGTTAGGACCCCCTGTAGGCAATGGATACACGAAATTGAATTTTATCGGCATATAAAAGAAAAGTACCACAATGTCTCTAAAAATTTAAAATATTTTTTAAAGATTTTCAGACGGCGGGTGGCCTCTGGAAAATGGATCTGTACGAATAAGTAGATTTGACAAAGTGATGATTTTTAAACATAAAGTCCTTGATTGTGTAGGTAACTAACAGCATATTAATTGCAACTCTCTGAAATTGTTATCGATAAAGTATAGGTTATAATACACCATTTGACGTTATGGGAGCATCAATTTTATGTAGATAACATGCAATACAGATTTAAAATCATGGCTGCCTTTGATTGGTTGTAAATATATGTGTAATATATTTTTTTGTCTGAAACTACATAGACTTAGTAATGTTTTTGAAATAGAATATTATTTTTGTTCTTGTCCTGCCTTATAAGGGAATGTTTATTTCAGTTGCAATTTTTTGATAGTTTTTTATGCGAGATTGGCGCTTGTCACTAAAAACCGAAAATTACTATAAGAAGAGCTGCAGAATGCCCCTGTTTTTTTTTCTAGCATAAAGTTTTGTCGGATAATGCACTTTCTCATTAAAAACGATTTGGAGCCAAATCACTTTTGACGAATTCCGCGGAGCAAAATTCGTTACTATTGTCGCCTGTGGGAAAACTAATTGTGTATTGTAACCTATAATTGCAATTTCCATCCACACGTCGTTCTCTATCTAGAGACCGCTTAGATATTTTTTCTTGAAACCTTTCAAAAATGTTGGGTATGATGGAAGAAACCTCCCTATCGTTTTATTTTGTCGATGGATTTTTGCTTCAGAGTTATGGGACTTTGATTATTTAATAAAGAACAAAAAAAAATGCAATTTCCATCCACACGTCATACTCTAACTAGAGAACAACTGAATTATTTTTCTTAAAACTTTGCAGGATTGTTGGGTATGATGAAAGAAAGCTCTCTATCGTTTTATTTTGTTGGTGGGTGTTTTGTTTCAGAGTTATGGGACTTTTATTATTTCGAAAAAAGCATGAAATTACAATTTCCGTCCACATGTCTTACTCTTACTAGAGAGCGATTTGATCATTTTTCTTGAAACTTTGAAGGATTGTTACTGTAATGAAGGAAAGCTCCTTATTGTTTTATATGTTGTAAGTGGATTATTTCGTTCCATATTTATAGGGCTCTGACTATTTCAAAAAAGCTTAACATTTTATTTTCCATGAAATTGTGGTACTCTAACTAGAGAACACTTTGTTAATTTTTCTTTAAATTTTGCAGTATTGTTGATAAAAGAAAGCTCCCTATTGTTTCATTTTCTTGGTGGAGTTTTCTTTGCAGAGTTTTGAGACTTATGATTATTTCAAAAAAGCATGAAATTGCAATTTCCATTCACACGACCTACTCTAATTAGAGAAGGCTTTGGTCACTTTTCTTTAAACTTTGCAGGAATGTAGGGTAGGACATGAGAAAACTCCTTGATGAAATAATTGATGCATATCAGAAGTTCCTTGTCTTGTTTTATCAGATTGAGCTTTAAATTCCAAGAATCATTTAAATAGTTTGTTTTAAAGTGGGACGTGTGTATCATGCGCTCTTGGCGCAGCTGTTTATTTGATCTGTTTTGGTTTCTGGCACATTTTATGAGACATTGGGCTTTTCTATTGTGCTCCTTATTTGGCATAGCAAATAAAAAATAATACATAAACTCGATTAACAATGAAAGGATGGGTATGGGGTAAATTTACACGAGACAAAGCCTCTACAAATACATGGTAAAACAAACAAATTGAACTACTCTTTTATTGTTGTTTTTCAAAACAAAACCTCCTTGATATAAATATTCCATACGCAATATTACCTAGGAGATTTTAAGTTGTCGAAATGGTCAATTGCAGGACAAAATAATGCTGCATTTTCGGTATTTTGTTGTTGTTTTTTTATGTAATGAAAATATTAATAAGATTCACCGGAGCGAAAAATGAGTATTTTTTTTATTTCCGAACAAAACTTAAATTCTCAGAATGGGTGAAACTTAATCCAAATCAATCTGTCACATTTTTTTTGTACATCTAAAAATTGATGTTAATTCTTGCATGTGTGAGGAAAGATGTTAGAAACGACCATAGATCATGCAGCTATATAGTTTTAAAGTCATTAATATTACCAAGGGCTAGTACTTTGCTGTGTACAATATATTTTACTATATATAATGAGATATTTTCCTTTTTTTAGGTGGTGGTCAAGTACAGCTGTGGCAGTTTTTATTAGAGCTTCTTACTGACGAGAAAAATAAATGCTGTATCAGATGGGAAGGAGCTTCAGGAGAGTTCCGAATGACAAACCCAGAGGAGGTAGCGCGCCGTTGGGGTCGTAGAAAGAATAAGCCAAACATGAACTATGATAAACTAAGTCGAGCGTTAAGGTACTACTACGACAAATTGTTTCTTACAAAAGTGCAGGGCAAGCGCTATACTTACAGATTCAATTTTAAATTACTGTTACAAGCCAACAGGTATACTACAGACGCTAATGACTGTGTTGAATATGGCCAGTATAATGACAAAACATGTTCTAATATGCATCAGCCTCCGCCCATATACAACCTCAGTTCTTACTTAAATGTAATAGAAAATTGTAACTATAATGGCAATCATGAACAACATATGGGTTATCAAAGTGGCACGAGATGCGCTCCACTCACCAGTAATGGTATAGAATGCACAGAACGATACTATCTTCCCCTAACACAAAGTAATTATTTGTAGATGCAGTGTGGTGTTTGCAGGGTTGAAAATCCGAACTTCGTAGAATTGTATCAGAGTTTGTCAATTCGGAAATCAGTGGAAATGTATTATACATTGCACAATGCTTTGACATGTCCGTCCTCTTAAGAACTAGAACATTATAAGGTTGTTTGAAATCCGAATTGTAAGTGAAAACTTTCACTGCATAAACTAAGTGAAAACGTATCGTGTTAAAACATCAATATTCAACACATGTATAAGTATAATATCAAATTCAGAAAACCAAAATAAACACTGATTAATCAATGAAGCATAAAATGTATGCAAAAGACTGATAAAAGTAACTAACAAACCTTGTACATGTAGAAGAGTTACAATACAAATGAAATGGTACTTTCACGAAGGTACATTATTGAGACTCTTTTTTTCTATGTGAAAAGATGTGAATCAGTCGTTTTTTATTCGATTATTAAGTCTTTAGAATGATATATATCTAATATAAATAGATGTAAAGAGTCCTTTATTAATCGTAGTTGTGCTTATAAACCGGTATAGAAAAGTGTTAACTTCAGCAGTAGTTATATATCTACAATGATTTCAATAATGGTGCTACAAGAAAGGGAGAAGGCCAGTATTGTCATGGTAATCAATGACACATGTTACAAATACATGTAGATAATTATTTTTCCTTTTTTTCTTGAAATATTTATGACATCTTTGACATTTAAGAGTCGTCTTCTATACCCAAGTTAGGCTCTACGAATTGCTCTAGTATAAAAAAAATATGTATTTGTGAAAAGTCTTTTTATTCTGTATGGCTTGAATGATGCTGTTTTTACTTAAAACTTCGGTATTCTGTTATTTTATATAATAGTGCAGTATGTGCATTTAACATCGAGATTTGCAATATTTTTTTATTTTACTTTGACAAAATTCTTGTGTGTTTCTGTACTAACATTGGTTTTGTTAGATGACAATTCCAGGTTTAGTATTAATTTGGCTGAATTTTGGAAGAACATCAGATGCCGATAATCAATTATTCAAATTGAAGATTGTCCCTCATTATTTCTGTATAGCATATTTTGATGTTTGCTTGTCACAAACTCTTGGCACCAGAATTATCATGTAATTCAACACTAATTTCACACAATTGAAATACAGAATGAAACTTGCTATACTTGTTTGAAAATTTGTAATTTTATATCAATGGCAAATTCATTTTTTTATCCGTTTAAGTGCATACAATACCATGATTATGCAATAGAACATGATTA
Source organism: Modiolus philippinarum (assembly GCA_002080025.1). Classification (NCBI taxonomy): domain Eukaryota; kingdom Metazoa; phylum Mollusca; class Bivalvia; order Mytilida; family Modiolidae; genus Modiolus; species Modiolus philippinarum. The sequence continues at coordinate 166,539 of MJUU01044467.1, read as the reverse complement.
CGTTTTTCAAAAACCTTTGATGTAATTTTTCTGAAAAGTTTATCTGAAAACAGAGAAAAGATCTAATTCATTCATCACCATTATTCAAGTGAAAAATCATGATTCTGTTATTATTCAGATTATTCTATCACAGCATGTCAGATGTACCCCCTGCACAAGTGACGACGATGAATAATCTTGTTTTCAGCGCATTATTTGTAATGTAATCATTAATAAATTAAAAAAAAGCGCGAAACATTTAACATACAAAATATTGATTTAATAGCTAAAAAATGCCGAATTAACACAATTTCTCATATTTAAACCAAAAAGTAATTTTCGTTGTATATGCAGATAAATAAAATCAAAATTTATTTTCTGCTGATAGTCCGCTGCAACCGTCACTGATACAAATGATTTTGTATTCCTGTTTTTCGACTGGGTTTTCAACTGACCACCAATCTCCAAAATTCAAATAACTAACTTTCCATGGAAAACATTTTGATGTAAAATTTGATTACATTGGTAAATACACCATCGCAATCAATATGCGCATAATAAATACTGTTATTGACGTTTTTTCCGCATATTTTTTGCTCTATTTTTTATTTTTTTTTATTTTTTCTTTTCTTTTTTTTTTCTTTTATTTTTTCATTTTTTTTTTTTGCTTTTTTTGTTTTTTGTTTTTCGTTTTTGTTTTTTGTTTTTGTTTTTTTTTATGTTTTTGTTTTTGTGGTTTTTTTTTTTTGGTTTTTTTTTTGTCTGTTTTTTTGGGGGGATGTTTTTTTATGTTTGTTTGTTTGTTTGTTTTTTTTTTGTTTTGTTTTTTTGTTTGTTTTTTTTGTTCAGTTAAAGAGACTTTAACTTGTAGAACTTTTTTTCTTCTTTGGTTTTAATTTTTGAAAATATACAAATTATAGATAAGGATTGTATTTAATTCAGAAAAACACACATTTTTTCACGACAGAAATTTGATTATTATAAGAACAATATGTTATGGACTTTCTTATCACGACACGATTGTTTAAAAAATATGCAGTTATCAAATGATAATTGATAAATGCATATTTGTAATTGTTTATTTTCAATTGCAGAAACTAAAAATCCAAATTGACAACAATATCAAATTATGCATTAAGTTTTTGACGACACTTTGATCTCTAAAGGAAAAAGAAAATTTAATGTTTTGCTTTATATAATTAGTGAATAATCTCAAACAAATACTTCAACTTTATCATTTTACTTTTACGATGCATTTATATATTCAAACAATACTTGATGATTTCATGATTTTGAAATGTACAATAAACGAGTGGTAAAATATGTTTTCATGGATTATCAGTTTCACAAAATGATCTCAATTTGAATTCGTGTAGAATTATGAAAGTAGAAGTTTGAATATAATTTTTTACAAATTTTTATACATTTTATGATTACCATTTTTATATGTATTGTGTAAGAATATTTTTTCACTCGTATATTCAAGAGTACATGAATAATATTTTTTACCTATATTTGTTTGTATATTATGGAAATAAATTTGATATAAATGATGTAATTTATTTGAATACATGATATTTGATATTTGCAGTCATTCATGAAACAAAGAGGATACAGTTGCAATATTGAAAAATAAATTCTGTAATTGTGTCAATAGTGGACAAAAGCTGCGAACGCCATGAAATCTGGTTTAAAATCAAAAACCTATGGAATGACATACCTGTTACAATGGTCAATAATGAATTACAAGTACACTGTTCAAAAGAGTTTTTGAAGAACACCCTAATACCCATGCATGTACATTTAACCTGGATATGGGATGTTGTCTCCTTGACATTTACCCCATTTCCTTTCTTTTTCATATTTAATATGCATAAAAGGTAAAGTATACATAATATTGATTCCTGGCATTGTTAGGAATAAAATATATCATGTTTCATTTAGACAACAAAAAATTTAGTGTTAATTTCAAGGACAGCATATTTTAAATATCTTACATACCGATACGACACCAGTTTAGCTCAATAATATATGAACTCTTAAAAGTCAAATCTTGCTACTAAGTAGTGTCTTTGGTCTTCTGTCTTCTTCTCTTATTGCTTTTGCCTTGTCTCTAGACTTTGATTTATGTAATCTTGTGCTTTGTTCCTTAAGTATTCTATTGCCGTTGTTACTTGTGACACCAATTTAGCTCAATAATATGTGAACTCTTAAAAGTCAAATCTTGCTACTTACACTTTTATAACAGTTGACAGTTAACAACAATTTGGACATATTTTACTTACTATTTGAACGTTATTTATATAAGGAAGACTGATTGGCCTGGTTGATAAGGAAAAATGTTTGAACCCTCACTGTTTTGAAATGATTACACCTTGAGGCCAGCATTACATTTAATGTCAGCATTTCATTTTATGCCAGCATTTCATTTATTCTTATCTTGGTAAAGAGGGAAGATAATAGGAAACACACACAATAATTGAAAATTACAATAAAAGGCCACAATCGACAAGAGAACTGCGCAAAAAAAACGAATTTAAGAGACAACAAACATTTTTTTTTTATGTATATATGTACTCCTTAGCGCCTACAAACAACAAAATACCGAAGTTACTGTTAATTTAATTTCTGCTTTTTAACATTTCGACAACTTATTCTCTTCAGTGCAGATAAAATCAAAACATTTGGAAATCCATATACAGAATTATGTGTGAAATTCTGATAGAGAACAAATTACCAATGGAATCAAAATAAGAAAGTCAAAATCAGGTAAGGACAGAGCTATACAAGAGGGAGATACTCCTTAGTTTTAAAGAGAAATTTCTGAAATTTAGGGATAAATATTTTAGAAAATGAATCATATTTTCTTGATCACAGGTCACTTTAAAATTATAAAATAGACAATGTACAAAATTTTACCAACTTCCTCTACTACATTTTCTTATATTCTTATGCATATAAGCAGCAAATGGAAAATGAAAAAAAAAAAACAATAGAGAGAAACGTTCCCCGTCAAAATTTTGACGAACAAAAATACAAGACTTGTGATAAAGCCGTCATCTCGACAGGTAGAAGGTACGACAGTAACAAGTATGTAATCTTTCACAACGAATCGTTACCTAACTTTGCCGATATGTCGAATTAGGTTATAAATCCACATTTTTTCATAAACCAATATAAAAGGAAAAGGTATGATGAAAAACAGGTGTGCAGTATGCTTGATTTTTTTGTGTTTTATTGTTGCGTTTGTGTGTTTTGTGGGTGTGAAGTGTCTTTGGTGTTCCGTCTTCTGGAGGTCTTGCTTTTGCCTTGTTTCTGGAATTTGATTTATGTAATCTGGAGCTTTGTTCCTTCGGAATTCTACTGCCGTTGTTTCTAACTAATAACATATTTGTCACATTTGGGGGTGCTATTCATCAACAGCAAGTGGACATACCAATGGACACTCATTGTGCTCCTCTACCTTATAATTTGAAGTCATCACTACAGAAGTTTTACGGTTAACATCACGTTCTCGTGGACCGCTATGGGATATTTGTTTCCCAGATGACAACAGATCTTTCTCTTTGCCACTAAAGTTTGTTTTTCCTCTACCGATTTGACTCTACTACCGGAGTTGATATGTTCAACACGGCGGGTGTCTTATAAGAAGCGGGACATGCTTTCTCTACCGGTGCACCTGATCTAACCAATGTTTTTTTATCATAGGGTCCGTATTGTTATATTTGTATATGTGTGTGTCTTCATTTTTCTTTTCTGTGCCGAGCTCATGTTATGTCTTTATTTCTTTGTTTTTCCGATGTTGCCATTGTCCTTGGATTGTTCGTTTTAGACTGACCTCAATCATAGATATATTGATGATGTTAGTTTCATCAATAACACATCTTATGCTAAATGGATCCCATTAATATATCTACCAGAACTAGAGTTCGAGAAAACGAGAGAAACCAAAAGATCTACATTTCGAATTTGACGAAAATGATTATACCAGTACTAAAAGTCACGAAGAAAGGGACGATTTGAATTTAAAAATTATCTATTTCCCTAATGGGGACAGTAATATTCCTGCTTCTCCTACTTACGGAGTGTACATTGTATGTTTCACAGTTGATTCATTATGTGGGAGCTAGCAAAAATGATAAGGACTTTCTCAATAGACATCGTTATTTTTCATCAAGGCTACACATATTTTCGTCTCATACGATCATTAAAAAGTTCTTTAATACATATCAGTTCCTTGTAGAAAAATGTGAAAATTCGGTCCAACTCTGATTCAAGATTCTTTTTAACTTAATACTGGAATGATAATTTCTTTTAATTGGGTAGACCCGGGGTATGGAGAGATAACTCTATTTTTCACTTTCTTAATATTTCCATAAATATAAATAGCACCATTGTGATTGGTATAATCAAAATTGAAAGATTTGTTTTTACAAATCAAATAGATATTCTATTTGTCATGTGAATCACTATCCAACATCCAGTTACTTATTACATGCACATTTACTTTATATTTTATGCAATGATAATTAAAAATAATGAAAAATATTTAAAACTCTGATTTCTTTCAAGGGAGGTAATTTAAAGCAAAGTTTCAGCTATTTTATTGAATTTTGCTCACTTTATTCTCAATTTTGAAAATATGCAACGGAAGATTTTTCTAAAATTTTTGTATATCATGCATAAACCACCTTCCTTTCTAGTTTTTCGGTGAAATTTAAACGACTCAATTTTTTACAAGAAGTTTTTAATTCTTACAAAAATTGGGTGAGCTTTTTAGTCTATATGACTCAAATCACCAATGTATTTCAGTTCAGACTATTGAAATTTATTATTTCATTTCATGCCTACTATCACACCTGTTTATACTACAGAATTTTTCATACGTATAATTTAAGAGCAAACACGATTATAATTAGAGCCTATTTTATATGCCAGAATCAAGTCCCGAACGGACCAAATAATATGAGCAAACACACTATCTTTAATGACTACTAAACACAAAACGGAACGGTAAAAATTGTTGAAAATTTCTCAAAGTTTATATGGACATATATTGTTTAAATACTGTAAATATTACAAAAAATTTAACGAGTGGAAACTTTTTTGAAAATTTGATCTGTGTACGACCTTTAAATAGCAATTACTGTTACGTTGCTACCGGACACCATCACTTTGGAAAGGGGAGCTTTAGAGGGCCATATTACTGGTTTTACCCACCACTTCTTTAGACTGTAACAAGTCAGGACCGTTGCGGTCGACAATTTTTTGTCGATGGTTTCCATTTGCCTTGTCTTTTTGTCTGTTCCGTTATTATGTTATCACCCCATTTGCATCAACGGGATCATCAACCAACGATGAAACTGTATTCATTTTCACCCATTATTTATAGTGACTTCCGTGTTTTGTTGTTTATAGACTGTAAGGCTGGACAGAACATATTTCTTTCAGACTTATTAAATAATAATCCCCTCTTTTATATATATCTAGCTATCATTTACATAAAATTGTAACCTGTTAACATCTTTACCAGTCGAGTGTACCTTTACACTGGACCCTTGCCAAGTCAATGAGACCATAGATATTGTAAAGTCGATGAGTGAAAAAGGGGAGGGGGGTTCAAGTCGATTGCGTTACAATTTATTGTCAATAATATATATTGCTTAAATCATGCACAGAATTTCAAAATTGTTCAGGACAAGGGGTGCCCAATGCCCAAAACCCCCTTTCGATCCGTCAATGAAAAGAAACATAATTTGTACGTCTCTGAAATGTTATCAATTTTTAAGAATTTTTTATGCAGGACTTTTTTTCAAACATACACTCTGTAGATCGTTTCTTTTTTTTATATTTCGGAACAACCATTTAATGGCAAAACATTTTCTTCAGGGCAATACTTAAAAGAAAATAAATCAATAAATAAACATTGATTTTTATTATTAGGGAAAATAACTAGGTCAATATTGGATAGTTATAAAACATCTGTTACAGTGTAGACAAAAATAGTTAAAACTCCAAATTCAAATGATAAAAAATGTACAAGAAAACATAAATTATAGAGAAACGAAACCGCCACAACCTAACCTCCAAAACGTGAGATAAGAGGAAAAGAGCAAAAAGAACCCATATATCAGTTTATATTTCTCAACTGGTACGATTCGCCCGCGTTTGTTCTACTCTTGACGACTTTACTGATTGTAACTTTACCATCACTTCCAAACTTTTGCGGCAAGGTTACAGGTTTTATAAATTGTTAAATACATTTAAAAATTTTCATCGAAGATATGAACATTTGATAACTAAATATAATGCTTATTACTTAGGGCATTTCTCATCCTCAATTTTACGGAAATGCTGTTAAAAAATGCCAGAAACTGATTAAAAATCCAGAAAAACTGGGACATACCTTACATTCTTTACGTAAAAGGGGATATTGATAGAATATTCTTCACGTGTCTGTTAAATTTGCTCTTGGATCCAATGACCTGAGGGTTTTACATGCAAACTGGCCTCTCACTGATACTGAGATACATGATGAATCTTTACCAAACCCATCTGGGAGTTTTGCGTTTGATTTTTCTTACGTAGTGCGACAGTGTTTTACCAACAGACTAGGCTCCTTGAACTAGCCGGCAGTTTAGCGGCGAGCACTCTTTGACCCATCTTTCAAAATTACGTTTGCCCCCCCCCCCCCCCCCCTCCCCCACCCCTTTTTTTTCTTTTCAAGATTTTGGTCATGGAGTTAGTAGTCTACCTGTATTTGGTTTTATTCGTATATTGATTATACTATATGGAAACGGGACAGAGAAAAGGGGTGGTTTGGGTACCCATAAACAGGTTTAACCCTACCGCTGGCTTTTGCTAATGCTGGTACCAAGTCCGGCTGTCCGAGTTCCTATTGTTGTTTTCGTTTGTCTTTGTATTTTTTATTGTGGGTTTTTCTTGTGCAGTTCGTTGTTACTTTGTGGCATGTGACTATGTTTTGCGGCGATTGTAGACGTTTCCTGTTATCTTTTTTTATTCTATCAAGTCAAAATAAGAATTAATGGGCTTCGTAACGTGAACAATTATATACTTTATGTGATTATAATGAATAGAACCGAAACTACTGAAGATCACTCACCTGATCTCAACGATAAAAAGATCGCATACTTTTACAAGTGACATGCACAAAGAATTCAAAATGTGAGAATTGAAATGGTAAAACAAACACTATGAAATCTGAGAAAAAAAAATCACATTTACTAAACAGTGCATTGTTCAAAAAGATCCGATACTCGATCGATAAGAATTATAACAAAACGAAAGAACGAAAAACCATCATGTTCATCTCGTAATTCTTTGAGGTTGGATCGTTAATATTACCTAAAAATTTCTTGAATTTTGTCTTTGGATTTCCTGCTATTTCTTATTTTTTCTGACATTGATTTTACAACAGATTGTTTGATTGATTGATTAGTGCAATGAATAATACAGTAAGTGAGAACCGAACCGTCATTCCAAGGACAATGGCAACATCGGGAAAACAAAAACACAGAGACACAACATTAGTTCGGCACAGAAAAGAAAAAAAATAGACACACACACTAACCAAGATGAACAACACGGACCCAATGAAACCATATGTGAGATCAGGTGCATCGGTAGAGTGAGCATCTCCTGCTTCTTATAAGACACCCGCCGTGTTGAACATGTCAAATCCGGTAGAGGAAACAGCAATTAGGATTTTTAAGGGAAAGATCTGTTGTCATCTGGGAAACAGATACTTAGTATCCCACAGCGGCACACAAGATGGTGAGGTCGACCCTTAAACTTCTGGATGAATGACTCCAAGTTTTGGGTAACCCCTTGTTCAAGTAGCCTAGTTGTGAGCAACGGGGCTCTATCAAATAAGTAACAGTATCGACCACAGGCCCTTGAATAGGGAACAATGACAGTAGAATACCGAAGGAACAAGGGAAGCGAAGACTACAAAAATAGAAATCCAAAGACATGGCAAAAACGGCAACAGAGAAAACCAAAGACAAAACAAGGACGTGAGACAGCTACAATGCACGGAAATAAAAAGACGACATTAAAAACTAAGGCACCACTCATAGTGTGAACTCCTGAAAACCAGGAGTGACATCAGGTGCTTCGGAAGGGTAAGCATGTCCTGCTCCGCTAGCGTCACCCATCACATTATCAGTGAGTCAATCCAGGGTTCAGTCAAAACCAGTTATGTCAAATCCGTGAAGACGTGAATGAGTTGTGAGATGTAAACTTCGTACGCCGGCGCTGTTGTTATGTTGCCACAAAGAAAAAGGAAGTCGACTATTGGATAAGTAAAGTCGTCGCGTTTGTCGTACAACTTAGTTTGAAGTCTACCTCTGTTGTCAATTTCAAAATGAAGGTCAAGGAATGGGCCGATTTGGAAGTGTCTATGGTATCATTAACTTCGAGCTCTTTTGGATAGATCAGATGAACAAAATCACCAAAGCGAGGGCTGTTTAGTGACAAAAATCATCTATATAGCGGAAACTAAAATCAAAGGATTGGGTCAGTTTTTTATCTTTGTTTTGAAGAAGCCCTTCAATGAATTGAGCAACAAAAGAGTGGAGAAACAGATCGGCTAGCAGAGGTGCACAGTTTGTGCCCATTGGAATTCCGATAGTCTGTTGAAAAGTCGGCTATTTGAATACCAGAACAGGCTAACCTATTCATAACCTATGAACAGTTTAAAAGAAAAAAGAAAATAGACTTAATTTAATTATTACTGATTTCCTCATTAACCATCTCTAGGCGATGTTGCATTTCAACCCCATCACAAAATATGTGTGTGACCAAAATTAAAAACAAACCACAGAAACCTATGAACAGTTTAAAAGAAAAAAGAAAATAGACTTAATTTAATTATTACTGATTTCCTCATTAACCATCTCTAGGCGATGTTGCATTTCAACCCCATCACAAAATATGTGTGTGACCAAAATTAAAAACAAACCACAGAAAAATTAACTAAAATATTGACCATGATTACATACATTTACAAGAAGTGTCTTCACCTGTACCTTGAACCAATCAAATAATGTTCGACAACTCTATATCTAATTCGTTCTTTATTTGTTTTCATATGCACATACTAGTATATAAAAGACGAAACAAGAGGCATCGATGAACGAGGGAAATATGACTTAGATTGAAGCATTTAACGACTGTGAGATCTACAGAATGGTTCAATATAATGATATTGTAATTGAAAGTATTTGACTTTTTAAATCCATTTTCGCTTTGTTATTTTTTAGTGCAATATAAAGTCCCGTCCTGTTTCGTCAAAATATGAAACACCTCTATTCAGAATTTAAGTTTTCTCTGAGCTAGGGCTAAAATATGAGACCGGGAAAACAGAAGCATTCATATTTAAAAATTTCAACAACAACTCGCAACGAAGTTGTGGAGGTTGTGATGTAACAAAAACATTACATACTCATTGGTGCGGGCTCTACACCTATTGTAAGTATGATCAATTTACTGATCATGAAAAATATTTAAGAAATAATTCATGGCAGGTATATGTTTATTGGAAATTTAACCATGAACTGGGCCTTTATATTCAAATTTAACCCTAGACGTTAGCGAGAGGTTAAATTTACGAATATAAAGGCTCAGCCAATGGTTAAATGACAAAGGCTCAGTCCATTAGTAAATGACAATAACCATCTACTTGCCATGAATTATTTCGATTCTAATATTAAAGAAAACGGAATTTTCCATTCTAAAGCGACCTAAGGGAAGGCGGATTTCCCGTTTCCATTGCTGTCTGTATCTAAGACGTCACAATACACAATCTGGCGTTTTCAAACAGATGCAAATTCAAAATACAAATCGAAAGCAAAACATTACACATTTACGTGTCTAAATGGCATGGTAGAGTTAGAAAATATGATTAACATTTATTTCCTTCACATGGTTGTTTTGCATCTTTTTTACTCCTTTTCCGATACCTTTGCGCATGTGCGAAGTATATGGTTATCGAGTATTATACTGGTTGACGATTAACTAGAGCGATGTTAGAATGTCCAATACCTATAATATATTTAAAATGACATTTGCAACGGAGCATGAAAGTGAAGTAGCAGCTGAGAACAAGAGAAAGGCACACAAGAAAAGGTCCAGCTTGAGGTGGCAAGAACAGATACAGCCCCTCTCCAAAATTTGCGATCAAACATACTTTTTCTTTTGAGATTTGTTCCAACAAACTTTTTGATTGACGGAAATATCTCCAGTTTTTTATTATATAAAATGAAAGACCAACTATGTCAAAAGTCTTTAAAAGGTATCGTTACTCAATCTAGTGTAAAATTTCCCATGCTTCATTTGTTCTAGGATTATAATCTTACGTAAAACGCGCTTTTAGACTCAAATATAAAAGGGTGACTGTGTACAAATAGTTTGTAAAGCTTCTAGGTACTTATCTGAATGACAGCAAACCTGAAATATCTGACACACTTGATCATACACTAAGTAAGCTCAATAAAAGCTTATCTTTCAACGGTCAAATCTTCTTACTTACACTATTCGAACTGTTGACAACAATCACTTGTTATTTTGATTGATATCTATCGAGTGATCCCATAAAGCTTGACTGGTGAAGGAAAAGTTTTGAACCCTTATTGGTCTGATGACTCACATAAAAAAAACTCCTCAATGCTAACAAACGTTTCCTTTCTGCAATTTTTATTTCTAAAAGTTGTTCAATTATGTTTTGCCCTTATCGAAAGTAAGGAAATTGTTTGGATGTTTTTTTAAGGAAAAGACTATGCTCTTTATTTTTCTTAGATATGGTGTACTTGTACATGAGATAATATCTCATGTGTACACTTTGTTCAATTACTATTACAATGTATCTAAATTTATGTAAATTCTAAAACCGAAGGATTAACTCCCCCCATCGTAATTTTGTCCTTAGCTATATTTGATATTACTGATTATTCGGATTTCGTTTGGTTTTATGCATTTTAAACATTTTTTGAATTATGAATTTCCTTTGTTTGGGTTCTAGTGCTGCTGATGAGGAATAAATTTCCGAAATGGCCATACAGCTCATTAGAATTATTGCAGTTGGAGTTGACATATGTGTTATGGTCTCATGTTCATTTACTCCATATCCTTTCGTAAAATATTTAATCTTTTATGAAAACAAAACAATGAGCTGTACCCTGTATAAGCATGATGGTGAACTACCATATTGAAAAAAATCTCATTCGTCAAATACTTTATGTGAAAAATAATCATTTCAGCTGCTACAAGGTACCACATTTTCAACAAGAATTCGTGTCTCAATTCATAATACTAAACTGTGATAAAGCAGGCTATTGTTTAAATAAAAAAAATAAAATATTGTTTCTAAACTGACGCTACATCATTTTATTATTATCAACTGCCTCGCTTGTCTTGTTTAGGCATATTACGATGCTACTGAAACACTACAATAATTATTTTCAACTTGTTTTGCAATATGGATCAATTTTGACTTTACCCCTTCCTAACATTTCGCTTCTCTTTGTCTTTAATAGACTTGCAGCTGCAAAAGAAAAAGAAAAGCCATTGAAAGCATACAAGTTTGGAAAAATTAATATTGCTAGTTATCTTGCTCTCTGTAGGTCTTGAATATGCAAGTAGATTTTTATTTATTTTAGGCAATACAATCGTGGTAAATTGCTCACCATGTTTCAATTTCGCCCGTAGTTGACAACAAAATTGGTGTCATCAATTTTGTAGACATTCACAATTTTCAGTTTGATCTTTATTAACACTGCGTGACATTGGACATTAAATTCAATAAATAAACTACGTATTATTCATTGCATTATTGACAGTAACATCTGTTTTGTTGCTCTGAAGTCCAACAGTCTGTGAAATGTATTAAATGTACCGACTAATGTTTGCCTTAATCAGTTAGAATGAAATATCCTGATAATAAGAAGGGAATTTACCTTAAAACGCATTGATATATTTCTAATGTTACACACGTGTCAACATCTAATGATATATTGTATTTTGTTTAATAGACAGGTGTGCATTTTTGCAAATGAGATTGAACAACACAAGCAATAAATAAAACAAAATAAAAACATAATAAAACAGACCCATCTTCAACAGCTTTGTAAATTTCATTAACAAGGGATAACACTTTAATGAATATGAATATAAAAAGATATCATATTTTATCTATAACAGTCAGTTTTAACTAGATAATCCACTGAGACAATTCATATATGCGAAAGTGATTTTTCAAGTATTTTTATCAAGGGAAAAAACTCTTGAACAGACGGGTTTGTTTTGATTCATTCAAGAGTACCTTTCTTAATTCTACATATGAAAAAGAAAGGAATGGGGTAAATGTCAAGGAGACAACATCCAATCTCCAGGACAAAACAAAGCATCTAGGGATCACCGCACGATCTTCAACACAGTGAGGAACCTCACACCATATAGGAAGCCCTAAATGGCCCCAAAAAAGTGAAAAGGGTGAAAAAATCAATGGAAACAAACCCGAATATCAAAATACTAAAATTTTATAGGAAGACAAGGACAAGCCAATGACTAACATATGACTGACTTTGGACAGGCGCAAAAATTGCGGTTGGGTTAAACTCGTTTTCTTGGATCCAAACCCTCCCCCTATGTGTGGTTAATGGCTAAAAATAAATACACAAAAAGACTCACAGTAAAAATCAAACGAGAAAAAAGTCCAACTTATCAAGACGAATACCTTTACAATGAAGTACATAAAATATGAAGGCAATACATATGGGTACTGCCCTGACAAATGCTCGCAGTTACTGACAGCTAGCTAAAGACCGTTGACTATGATATCAAGCTACTCACGTATAAGTCGACTTTCTTAATCGTCCGCTAATCATTGAGTCTTAATATTTGCCAAAAGAAAACACGCATTCTCGGTAAGAAAGAGATCAGCAGAAGACCACAAGTCGCAAGAGCAGCAAATGACTTCCCTTGACAAATACATGTTTGCAGTATCATCTCGTGTGTATGGTCGAGTTCATACTATATTATCAAATGGGGTTGAACTATGCATGATTGAGGTTAACAGCAATTCTTAAATACAAGTTTATATACACTCTGAACAATTTTCGAACATTTTCCAGTTGCTTTTTGTGTATTATTAAAAATACAAGTTTATATACACTCTTAACAATTTTCGAACATTTTCCAGTTGCTTTTTGTGTATAGGACATGTTAAGACATACTCTGTCGCCAAGTGAGGAATCAAATTTAATTTATTAAGTTAGCATGATATAAATGTCCTTAAACATAAATTTATGTAGTAGAAACAGGTGTCAGAGTAAACATGTTTGATCAGAAATACATAACTGCTCATACAGTTTATGATTACATACATTTATGCTTGATATCAAATGTAGCTGAAATAAAATTGTGACGTTTAATTTTCACTTACAATATGGGAGGAAAAATGTATATATAGATATATGTCGTACAATCATTTGCTGACCCGAATACCGATTTAATTTGGAACCTTACAATATCTAAATTGTTTTAAATTTTGTTGAAAACTAAGGAGAGCTCTGTCCTTAGCTGATTTAGGCTTTTTATTTAGATCATATTGGTTATTTATTCTTTATCAGTTTTTAAACATCTTTGAGTTTATGGTCTTCCAAAAATTTAGATTTTATCTGCACTGAAGAGACATAGGTTGTCGAAATGCTCATATGAAGAATCTAAATTCACAGTAACTTCGGTATTTAATTATTTATATTTACATTTTAATAATCAGAATTGAAAGATATATCATGAATTATCTTCCTTTGAAATAAATCAAGGAAGTCATTTCTTTCGATACTTTTAGATATAAAATGCAGAAAATAATTAAGTTGATAAATTCGTTATAAACTAATTGGAAGAAGTGTGAGTTTTAGATGAGAAGCAGGCATTTTTTATGTAAAAATTATAACATCCTTGATTGTTTTTCATGTAAATCATAAGTATTCATTTAATTAATTAATTAATGTATTTATTTATTTGCTTAAATATAAATCGGGACTTTATGAAAAAACTACAGGATGGAACCATACAAAATAGTGATCAACTTATTTCAATTTTCTATGATAACAGGTATATCGACGATATCCTTACTATTGACAATCCCCAGTTTTTAGACTATGTCGACCTTATTTACCCACAAGAACTGAAACTTAATAAAGCAGACAATGATTCTAAATATTGTCCATTTCTCGATCTAACTATCATCGTTGACTCTGGAAAAAATAAAACTAATATTTAAAAGGGATGATTTGATTTCACTATTACTAATGTCCCTTTTCTTGTTGGCGACGTTCCTGTGGCGCCATCATACGGGGTGTGTATATCTCAACTGGTGTGTTTCGCACGTGTCTGATCTACTCTTGACGACTTTAATGAACGTAACCTTAATTTCATTCGAAACTTTTACAACAAGGTTACCGATTTCATACATTGATAAACACATTTAAGAAGTTTCATCGAAAATCTAATGCGACTCGGAAACAGCTTATTACTAAGGGCATTTCTCACCCTCGTTTTTACGGAAATGTTGTTCAAAATGTCAAAAAATTTTAAAAAGAAAATCCAGAAAAACTGGGACGTAACTTACATTCTTTACGTAATAGGGGATATTGACCGGATATTCTTCATTATTCCGTTAAATTGGCTTTGGGATCCAATGATCTGAAGATTTTACAATTATAGTGGCTTCTCACTGATAGTGCCGATGTTCATGATGATTCTTTACCAAACCCTTCGGAAAGTTTTGAATTTGATTATTAATCCGTAGTGCGATAGTGTTTTACCAGCAGACTAGGCTCCTTGAGCTAGCCGGCAGTTTAACGGCGAGCACTCCTTGACCCATCTTTCTAAATTACGTTTTGTCTTATTCTTTCCCTTTTAAGATTGTGGTCTTGGAGTTAGTGGTCTACCTGTGGTCTATCTGTATTGGGTTTTATTTGTATGTTCATTATACTTTAGGGAAGCGGGATAGAGAACGGGGAGGTTTGGGTACCCATAAACCGGTTTAACCCTACCGCTAGCTGTTGCTAGTGCCGGTACCAAGTTCGGCTATCCACAGGTTCTATCGTAATTTATGTTTGTCTTTTGTCATCTTATTGTTTTTCCTTTGCAGTTCCCTGTTAAATTGTGGCATGTGATTGTAATGTTCGGCCATTGTAAGTTTTTCCTGTTATCTTTCCTTCATTAATTATCTATATATATATATATATATATAACTATAAAAACAACAAAAGATTTACATGCTCGTGTTAAATCGCTCATTTCTTAAAAACGGTTTATAACTTTTAGAAATCATTTTTTTCCGAATTGGAAGATAAATGATTAATATGAACACAATACTAGTACTACCAGTATTGTACAATACTGGTAGAAAATTATTTACCAGTATTGTATGCAACAATACTGGAATTACTAGTATTGTATTGTTTACAATACTAGTTATACCAGTATTGTGAAAAATACAATACTTGTTGTACTAGTATTGTGTTGCTAACTATACTAGTTGTACCAGTATTGTGTTTTTTACAATACTAGTTTTACCAGTATTGAAGTTTTTATAATACTGGAAATACTAGTATTGTAATTTTTTTACAATACTAGTTGTACCAGTATTGTATTTTAAACAATACTAGTTTTTCCAGTATTGTGCTATATACAATACTAGTTGTACCAGTATTGTATTGGGCACAAGACCGGTAATACCAGTATTGTATATTTTCACAATACTAGTCGTACCAGTATTGTGTTGTTCACAATACTGGTATTACCAGTATTGTAAAACTTACAATACTGGTATTACCGTTTTTGTATTGTGGACCAGTAAAAGTTACTGTTCACAATTCTTTTATTATAAGCACATGTATATTGTTGGTGACAATACTGGTCAATCAATGTTGCAAATCGTTTTTGTAAGGGTTATGAGAAGTATGGAACTGTTTAAGGCATATTTTCTCGTCATTTTGTAATCGAATTAAGCAGGTCCTTTCGTCATTTTGGAAATCTAAATAAGTAGTGTAAATATATAGAGTTTTGCATGATTTTGAAATCATTCTATTGCAACATTTCATGTTATACTAATTTGATATATTAATCTTTTTAATTTTACTCATAGTGGGATGTAAATTGATTCATATCTTGGGTTATAACATTTGTTTTTTTAATTTATTTTGAAACAAAAAAACCAAAAGCACATAACACAGTATCCAAAATACAATAAATACCGAAGCTGCATAAATAAACAGTAATTTTCATTATGCTGTACAAAATACTACTTAAACCAGTGTCTGCAATACCGGAAATATCAGTATTTTCCAGTATCTTCCAGTATCTGCAATAGTAGTTGTACTAGTATTTTCCAGTATCTTCCAGTATCTGCAATACTAGTTGTACCAGTATTTTCCAGTATCTGTAATACTGGTTAATCAGTATTTTCTAGTATCTTCCAGAATTGTACAATACTGGTAAACATATATTATACTAGTATTGTACAATACTGGTAGTACTAGTATTGTGTTCATATTCTTCACTTTATCCAAATGATTTTTCTTTACGAAGAGGCCCACTTAAAAACCACAAAGTTATCCCATGCAAATCAAAACGAAAATGCGGAAAATTTATAGGTCGGACACTTGTCGGACCAGCCCCATTTCATCTTCCAGAGACCATTAATGCGTTGTCCAATAATTTTGACATGCAAGATTTCTTGATATACAGAAATTACAATGAAAAATCCTACCTACAGTCAATGGATAAGTCCCGTTACTCCGATTTTATAAGAAATATCCATAAACATTCTCTCTGGTAATGTTTTCATTAAAGAATGACATTTTGATAACGAGCATCATGACTGGCTTAAACAAAAACGCTCGTTACTACTGTTCATATCTGACAGGAAATTGCAACCACAACTTGCTTCATGGCTAAAATGTAAGAAACATACTGTTTTCTATAATACCGACGATAAATTGTAAAAAAAATATATAAATTTCCCATGGCAAATACACATGCCAAAATATGAATATGTGTGAACCTTTAAGCACAATGAACCTTTCAAACTTGTCTGATCTTATCTTAAAATCGATAAAATGCATTTACTCCATATTTTTCATTGTTTATAAAAGGACCCAGTAGTGCATCATGCGAGTCGAAAACATAAAAGTATGTAATTTTTTCAGTATTTATTTTGGATTATCTCCCTTTGCATAATCTGAGACAAATAGGGATTATTTACATGTTACAGCCATAAACAAGAAATGAACGTCATATTTCTCATACTGAAAAATTATGGAAACATAAACATGAAAATTCAAAAGAGTCATTATTTGTTAATCAGAACTTTGGTAGATGAACATTTTTGAGATGGCCAGGTTACTGAAAGTTCTGAATTTGAATTATATGACATTTGGAAACAAACACAATGAATTATTCGTTTTGAAGCTTAAATGCAATAGTTTAGCAAATTATAATATTCTTGAAAAGGGGCTAATGACAAAACAGAATTGTAAAGAGCCAAAGTCCAATAGGCAAAAAGACATAGCGAATGGAAAGCCACCATTAAAATTGTCAACATCAAATGGTCTGACTAGCTACATGCATTTAAAAAATGTTGGTTTAACCGGTTTTATTGTGCGCAAAACCTCATATTCTACTCCGGTAGTGTCCGGTAGCAACTTAACAGCGATTTCTATATAAAGGTCGTAGACGGTGAAAAGGTGGTATAACGTAAAAAATGAATCTTGAATCACATTTCCGAAACTTCAAAAATTTCCATAAGGGACTAATATCTATCAGGAGCTTTTAATTATCGTATGAGACAGATGTTTAAACCTTGATTAATAAGGCGGTCATGAAGATAACTGTGTCAAATGAGAAAGTCTGTATTATTTGTGCTAGCTCTAGCGTAACAAATTAACTGTGAAACATACACTCCGTCAGCCGGAAAGGCTGGAATATTACTGTCCATGTTAGGGAGATTGATAATTTTGAAAATAAAATCGTCCTTTTTATCTTAAATTTTAGTACTGAGTTGACTATTTTCATCAAATTGAGATGTAAGTCCAAAAATATGTAGATCTACTGGTTTCTGTCGTTTCCTCTATCTCTAGTTTTGGTAGATATACTACTCAACAAAAGAAACGATACACAGACTTTATCCGAAATAATATCTTACTTTCTAGCAGACAATCATGACTTGTAGACAACATGTTTTTTTGTATGTGAAAATCAGCATTATGCCAAAAATACCTCTTACAATTTCTGAACCATCTCCTGTCACGGTCAAGGTCATCTTCCGGAATTTCTGTTTGCAGATGTAAATAGTGAGTATTTCAACATATTCTTTTTACCAAACCATCACATACTCGGACTGACTGACTTCAAATCTCTGTTGTTATGTCGGCCATGAATACCTCAAGCCTATTTCCGTTTTCAACTACCGTTTTCATAAGTGTAAATCGCGTGTTAGGCGATCTTGACGTTGCGACGTCTCACGAGTTTCGGGTTGAACGGGGCATCGAAATGAGACATTGTTTTCCACTTTTTAAGATGGCGAATTATTAACCTGATGAAGTGTCCTAATTATAGACATCAAACAATTTAAATCATCCATCCAGGCGCGTAGCTACCCGGAGGCACGACAGCACGTGCTTCTACGTCGTTTTCGCAAAAAAAATTAAAATTAAAACAAATTGAGATAGAAAAAAATAAAAAGAGGGAGTGAAGGGATGCAGAGTATTGTCAATCTGCATTTGGATCCTGTATCAGTCTCATTTTTATATTTTGCTCTTGAAAAGAAGCAGTTTTCATGCAGAGGGAATTATTTCCATATTGCGAACAGAAACAAGGTCCTTACAAAGATAAAATAAAACTAGATTTTTTGACAAAGTCAGTGTAGGAAAATGCTGCAAAATAACGTTTTCATGAAAGTAGGGGCCATCTTGAACTTACTGTTAGCTCATTGTTGAAAGCTTCATGTTGACTTCTTCAAGATATCAAGATGAAGACCAACAATACAATATCCCTGCAATTCTTTGGATCTAACCATGTATTTGCAGGGATATTGTCCCATGTACAAATTCCTTTATTTGTTCATTTTTATATTTCAATAACAATATTTTTGGTTAATGCAAAGCCCAATGTTAAACAAAAAAACTACCGAAGATGGGACAATCTAATATATATATATATTTTTTTTAAAGTTTTCCGAAGCATTTATGTTATATATTGTTGATGTAATAAGTTGGCTTTCCCTAAAAAACAGTCACTTAGAGGTTAACCGGTTTCTTCCATTTGGATCATGTTGTTTATTAGGTTTTTGTATTACCATCTGTCATTACCGGCCATAGCATCAACATTTTGTGATGGACAGTTCTATTTTTGTTTACTTTCTATGGCAACATAAATACAAAAATTTAAAGGATACCCAACTCGTGTGTGCATCTACCAAACAAGAGACTGAACCTGTATTGCTCACCTGACAAAATGCTTAATAGCAGTTTTTTGTTTTTTCTATGTTCTGCGCTGACGGCCAAGTTTTTTGTCAAATCGGAACAAAATAAGCAATCTTTGTAAAGATCCTTCCGAATATCATTACAGAACTGTTTACTTAAATTTGCTTCAATAGTTATGAAGTAGATGTTTTCCCACAGAGTCCAGTGTTTAATAAAGTTACGCGCTGGCGGCCATGTTTTTTTTCGGAACAAAAGAACAATTATTGCAAAGGACCTACCAAACAACATTTTTGTAAAGTTTGGTTGATTTGCTTTGGTTGCTGAGGAGTTGATGAAAGTGTGAAAATGTAACGTACAGGCATACGAAGGGCGGAGGACTAACGCCAAGTGATGTCAATGGCTCACACTGACCTTTGAGTCAGGTGAGCTAAGAAAGAATATTGTTTTCATTAATTATGTTCCAAAATACAAATGCTTCAGCATGAGAAAAATTTGAAAAAAAAGAACTCATTGCAAATATGTGATGAATTCATTGTAATGTTCGTATCCCTATATGTGTGGATCTTTTGGCGAGATGTGGCTTTGCTCTCTGGTCTCCTGTCAGGGTGCTTGTCCCTGACTTAATGAGTTATCTGGGAACCCCAAACCACTTACCCTTTTTGTGCTTCCACGTCATTAGGACCCTAGCTACGCGCCCGCCATCACTTAACGGAAAACTCGATCATCGGGCGAAAAACTACCATTCCGGATTTTCATTGTATCCGTTCAATGTTAGTCAGTCCGGTAACAAACTCTGGATCTACCCAAAAATATCTGTTCTCATTTGTGCAACAGAAACATTGTAATGGTCTGTCAAATCATGGTGACGACCGTTAAACTTCTGTAGTGACAATTGCAACAGTGACTGAACATACCCTTGATGTGTAAGTTTTTGAGACAGTAATTTCGCTCTGTTGACAAAATCGCTGTACAAACCACAGGCACGGCAATAGCGAATGAGTTGTGAAATGTACACGCCATATGCCGGAGAAGTGGGAATATTACTGCTCAAAAACGGGAAGTTCACTATTGGAAAGTCGAAATCATCACGCTTGTCGTAAAGTTTTGTTTTCAGACGTCCAGAGTTGTCAATGTAGAGGTATAAGTCCAGGTATGATGCTGATGATGGTGTATCAGTGGTCTCTTTAATTTCGAGTTCATTTGGGTATATAAGATGAAGGTTATCTTTAAATTGAGGATTGTTCAATGAAAGAACATCATCTATATAACGAAAACTGAAATTAAAGGATTTGGCTAGCTTATTGAATTTTTTCTGAACTAGCCCTTGTATGAACCTGGCTTTATACGAATAAAGAAACAAATCTGCTAAAAGTGGCGCACAATTAGTCCCCATAGGTATCCCTATTGTCTGCTGGAAAACTTGTCCTCCAAATTCTACAAATATGTTATCAATTAAGAATTCCAGCATTGCGATGACATCCTCCTCTGTATACTTGTTTTGTGAATCAGTGTGATGTTTAACAAAATAGGCCCCATCTTTACCTATCACTAAATATGAATATCTTCTTTCACCCTTTTTAGTACAGAAAGACTGATGTATTAAATCCCGGAGTACTGACTTTAGCTTATCGTGTGGAAGAGTAGTATAGCGAGTAGAAAAATCAAATGTTTTGACACTGTTGCAGTGGTTGAGTTCAGTTGAAGATAGATATTCTAACAAGTCTTTTGAGTTTTTGAGAATCCACATCTGATTCACTCCACTTGTTGAGTATACTTTATCACTATATATCTTGAGGCCATCTTTGACTGCAGTAAGTAATGAAGTGAGGAGCTTAGAAAGGGGTTTTGTTGTGCATTTGGCAGACCCAGCAATGTATCTCTGTTTGTATGGGCATTTATGTAATTTAGGTACCCAGTAGATACAAGGCAGGTTGTTGATCTCTTCACTCAAACTGATACCAAAGGAAGACAATACTGATTTGTGATTGTTTAGTATGTCCTCCCTTGGTATTGTGGAGAGTTTGTATGTGGGGTTGCCAAATGAATTGTCAATGCCCATCTCCTTCATTAAGCAGTCAATGTAGTGTCTTTTGCAGATAAATGTGATGTTGTTTTGGGCCTTGTCAGGTGGTACGATGACATAATTGTCATGGAGGAAGGACAATGTTTTTTCTACCTCGGGATCATCGAATATGCTTTTTGAATTGGGACTCATGGTTGTTTTAAGGCGCCTCATTCGAGCTACAATGAATAACTTTATGGACCTGATCCAGTCGGACAGTGTTTCAACCTTTTCCTTCTCTCTCTTAGCCCATTGTTTGGCGTATTCCTCAACTGCGTCCATCAATATTTTAAAGTTATGTTTACAATTGATGGGTGGGGGTTCACGATATTTTGGACCTTGTGAAGAGATCACGTAGTTTCTCATTGCTTACGATGTTGAGGTCTCCTGTAATAACGTGACCAGCAGGAGCGTACATGAATGGGGAAAAGAGACAAGAACAATCAGGTGGTTTTGATTTGAAGTCATCAATTTGGACATCCCGCAATACCCGTTTGTGATTGAAGATGTTAGTTGCAATTTTGTATATGTATAAGATATAAGAGGAACTGTTTGGTCTTTAAAGTATGGTGGTATCTTGGCGGTAATATGTTTATTATGAAGAATATTGCCAAGATTGATGGCATCTAAGCCTTTGTTTGTAAATTTGAGTTTTAAGAATGAACGACGTTCTTGTTCATTAGCAGATGTGCTAACAGGTTTAAATAGTCTGTGATGAGCAATATCTAGGACAATTGCAGTTAATTTGTATTCATGTGACGATGGATCTGTCACAGAAGAGTTTAAACAGATTTTATAAAATGAATGTAATTTAGAATGGGGTAAAGAGTAAAGCTTTGTTCGTATGTGATGAATACCTAGGGGGACATTCATGTATGGTAGAAGACCAGTAATTGAAATGTCATGCAGATTTTGGGCAGTGTAATGTCGATGCCCATGACTGCGTTGACGGCGCTGGCTTCCATTCAAGATATTCATCACATTGACAGAGCTACACCCCGGACTTGACAAATTACCTATACTCTTTATATTATCATTGCAACCATAGGGTATTGCGGTTCCAAGCTCTCTAATCCAGTATTCTTCTCGTTGTAAACGGTATGGTGTACTTAAATTTGGACTGTTTGTGTGGTGATATATTTTCTCAAGGATTCTTACCTTCATGTTGACGATGGAGTGGTCTGGTTGATTGAAGTGTGTGTAAACATGACGAGTCTTGTTGTCTTTGACTTCGTAGCGATGTCCACACATTCTCTTATTCAATCTATCCTTGGTTTCTCCAATATATATCAAACCACACAGAGTACACTCTATACCATAAACTAGGTTTCGCGATGCGCAATTCAAGTCATCATATGTTCTGGCAGTGTAAGTTTTACCAGTCAAATTGCTGGTAACAGTTGGATCTGTCAACAGCATGTCACAGGTTTTACAATTTTTGATATGGCATTTAGAAATAGAACCAAAAGAACTGGAATCATCAAAAGATAAAATATCATATAATTTAACACTACAAGGCCTAATTTGTGGATTGGTTTCATCATGTCTGCCAGAACCTGATAGACTTGAAAAAGACGCCTCGAATGTTGTCTCTATCGGGGAAGAACTATAGACACCTGTTGTATCTGATGAATCCGTGTCTGTAAACTCATCAGTTTGGGACCTTGTTAACCCGGGCGACGTCCCAGCCGGTATTTGCTTCGTTTTCTTTTGTTTCATGACTACCATGTGTAGTTACTGGACGGATGATATCCTCGGGGACGATTCGTCCACCAGCAGAGATATCGGACCAGTGGTTAAAATACATCGGCAAACGAATACCGAAGCAAGAAAAAGAAAGGGGAAATTCTAAAATCTAAATTCTTTAAATTGCCAAATACAAAAATATTAATAAAATTAACTGCGTATCGTTTCTTTTGTTGAGTAGTATATATTGATTTGATCCATTTAGCAAAAGATGAGTTATTAATGGAAAGAATGTCATCAATGTATCTATAAGTGAGATTGAAGGATCTAGCATCTTTTATTTTATAACATTTTACGAGTCCCTGAAGAAATTCATTGTCATAGGAATACATAGACAAGTCTTCGAGCAGAGGAGCTTAATTTGTACCCATTAGTAATCAACGTGTTGTTGATAAAAAGCACCTCAAAATGTGACAAATATAATAACATAATACCGAATGTACTGTGAATTTAGTTTCTGAATATGCGCATTTCGACAATTTCTGTCTTTTAATGAAGATAAAATCAGAACGATTGGCAATAAATAAACTGAAATATGTGTAAAAGTTATCAGGGAACAAATTACCAATAGGATCTAAATAGAAAAGACAAAATCAGCTGAAGAAAGAGCAATGCAGGACGGAGATACTCCATAGTTTTTTAAAAGAATTTTCCTAAATTTAAATATTGCCATGTTTTCATATAAAATCAATTTTCCGGTCAGCACCAAAGTACTGGCTATTTGGTTGACGAATACCCTCATGGACTATCAGTGCACTAACAGAGGCATCAGCTAAATGGTAATTAATAAAAGTATCGTAGTAACTTTGAATTTAGTTTATGTGTATGCGCATTTCAACAACTTATTATCAATAAGAACAAACATGTTTTCCATCGCATGATATTTTTCTCTTTACATTGGTTTTTCAAAAAATGTGGATTTATAACCTAATGAAACAATTTTGTTTTGAATCGCCAAAGATTTTTTTTACCTTTGATTCATGATTTCAATATATCATGATGTATAGAGTGTGGAAAAATGTTTTGAGAGAATGTACTTGCAAAATGAATGACAGAATAAAAATGTACTTTGCATACAATAACTATGTTATTAGAAAAACAGATATATGCATTTGAATTTATTGAATTTTTTTTCAAATATCGGTAAAATAGCATAGACATTTGGGAAATTACTGAAGAAGCATCCATTGACATTTTGCGCCCTGAACTTATATATTTGGAGTAATGAACAAGTTTATAAATGTTAGAGTTGGAGGACTTGATTTTAAAACAGACTATCGGAGTTCCTATCGGCACAAACTGTGCCTAGGCGATCTGTTTCTCCACTCTTTTGGTGCTGAATTCATCGAATGGCTTCTTCAAAATAAAGATAAAAAACTGTCCTAGTTATAAAGATGATATTTTGTCACTAAACAATCCTTGCTTTGGTGATTTTCTTCATCTGATCTATTCAAATAACAAAATACCGAGGTTACTGTGAATTTAGGTTCTGCATATACTCATTTTGACGTATTTAGTTATTTGACAACTTATTTCTCATCAGTGCAGATCAAATCAAAACATTTGGAAATAAATGAACCGAAATATGTGTAAACGCTGCTGGAGAACAAATTACCTTAGGATCTAAATAGTAAAGCCAAAATCGGCTAAGGACAGAGATATGCAAGAGGGAGATACTCCTTAGGTTTTAACAAAATTTTCTTAAATTTAGATATTACAAATTTTCAAACAAAGTCGGTTTTCGGGCCAGCAAAAGAGCTCGAAATTAAGGATACTACAGACACTTCCAGATCGACCTCATTCCTTGACCTTCATCTTGAAATTTACAACAGAGGTAGACTTCAAACTAAGCTGTATGACAAACGCGATGACTTCACTTTTCCAATAATCAACTTCCCTTTTCTTTGTAGCAACATCCAAACAGCGCAGGCATACAGAGTTTACATCTCACAGCTCATTCGCTATTCAAAAGCCTGTGTTTGATACAATGACTTCCTTGACAGAGCCCGGTTGCTCACAAATAGGCTACTTAAACAAGGGTATGTTACCAAAAACTTGAAGTCATCCCTCCAGACGTTTTACGTTCGACATCACCATCTTGTGGGATATGTGTTTCCCAGATGACAACAAATATTTCCCTCTAAAGCTTAATTGTTGTTTCCTCTACCGGAGTTGACATGTTCAACACGGCGGATGTCTTATAAAGAAGCAAGAGATGCTTACTCTATCGTTGCACCTAATCGCACCCATTCTTTTATTTTGGGGGATCCGTGTTGTTCATCTTTCTGTGAGTGTGTGTGTGTGTGTGTGTCTTCATTTTTCTTTTTATGTTGTACTCATGTTGTGTCTATATTTCTTTGTTGTTTCCGATGTTGCCATTGTCTTTGGATCATTTGTTTTGGATGGACGGTTCGGTTCTCACTTACTTTATAGAATATTTAATATTTATAGAATTATAGATCTGAAATGATGATGATTGTCTAGTCCATTGCCTGTAATAGAGCAACATCACAACAAGCAGTAGACTTGAATTAATGAAAATCATATGAAGTCAACTTTTACATCTGTAAAGACCCATTACAACCTTATCAGAAATTAAATTTAGTGTTTTGTTTTAAAGAAAATAAAAGTAGCCCAACTTAAGGTAGATCGGTAGTCTTCCGCCATTTTGAATTTGTTATTTATACTCTTATCTGGTTTTTAAATATGCAACCATTTTTATCTGTTATATGGTAATTTAATCATTAAATAGTTTAGAAGATGATATTTAAAAAAGGGAGATAATCTGATAAAAATATTCTATATCGATATCACTATGAAAATTCACATTTTACAAATTATTTGGAAAACAAAGTCGGTTAGCACCATTTTTCTTGATATTTTTTGGAAGTATGTTCCAAGGGCTAACATATGAGTTTGAGTTTGATTGGGGTACCTGTGATCAATTGTTTATTTTGGGTTCAGTAGTCAAGTTAATTGTTATTTGTGTTTACAAAATGAAATTATTTATTTAGTTTTACTTTTAGAATTTGTTATAAAGATGTAAGCTTTGATTATGAAATCAAGTTTTTCTGTGATCAAATATAGCAAAGTGAAAGCTATTGGCTAGCGTTGATCGAAATTTTCTAGTTATGACTTACTTTTGCAGTATTTAGATTTACGACAAAGGGATGGACTTTAATTTAAAAATTATCAATTTTCCCAACATGGGCAGCAATAATCCAAATTCTCCTGCTTAAGGAGTGTATGTTTCACAATTGATTCGTTACGCGAGATTTAGCACATATTATGCCGACTTTCTCATTAGACATAGTTATCTTCGTGACCGCCTTATTAATCAAACTTTCAAAAAATACGTCTAAAACGATCATTAAAAAAGTTTTTTAGAAAAATTGGAGTTTCGGGAACTGTGATTTTTACTTGATACTGGGGTTATCATTTCTTTAAACTATGTACGACCTTTCAATAGCAATTGTTGTTGAGTTGCTCTCAGACACTACCGTAGCGCGCTATAAACATGTTTAAAGTAGCATTTCTTTTAAAATGCCTGTAACAAGTCAGGACATTGTGGTCTTCAATTTTCCGTTGAGTTACTTGTCCATTAGCTTTATCATTAGTATAGAAAAATGATATGAATTTGACCTGTTTTTAATTATGAGAAATATGTTCAATTTTTCTCTAAGATGAACACAACTTGCCTAAAACCATGAAATGTTTAGATTTCGCATTACCTAAGGGTAATCGCTATGGAATATGAAAATCCAATCACTGTGAAAAATCAAACGTGTCAAATATTTTATTGATAGTAACATATGCACAAAATATTAGAACCTCAAGTAAAAGAAAGTAAGTTTAATTCATCACCGTGAAATTTGAGGATATTTCATTATATTCTTTCCTGGAACAACCTATTCAATATTGGCAGAAATGAAAGTCAATAACAAGATAAGAAGGGTGTGTGGAAGGAAATAATATCCCAGTGGTAAATACTGTTTCATAATATGATAAAGGGACAATTTATTTGTTTTGATATGATCACAAGTTTCCATCCACTCCTGAAATTTTATCGAAGAATCATGCGGGTTTATAACATTTCCTTTCTAATGCTGCGTGCTTTTGTATATACATGTAGTAGAATTCAAGGATTTTGGGTCTTTTATGCAGATCTTTGCATTAAATAAATTCCCAATAATTTGATGCTTAATACTTTTCATGTGTATGTTCACACGAAAAACCTAGTATGTAATCAATATTTCTGTTAGCTAATATTCAGCATATGCAGCAAAAAAAACGATTGATAAATACATTCCCTAAATCATGATTTGTCAAGACAGATTTCATAGTTCAGCGGTTAATGGAACTGCTATCTGAAGAATTCATATCGATTGCATTCACAATATTTTTTATTGTTTTAATACGATTTAATCTTTTTACTTTGTACATCGTGACATTTGTAGATCAGTTTATTCTATAATTCTTATGCTGTTCTCGTCAATTTCAGGTAATAGGTGATCAAAATGCTAACCAACATCTGCATAAAGTGTTGTCGATACCTCATTGTTTAAAATTCAATAATGACGTCAAATACGTTTGCCGTTTTCTTACTTAACCACGAAAGTCATGTGACGCCATGAAAAAAGGCGACCATACCTGATGACGTCATGCTCAAAGAACACATTTATTTCAGATCGCCGAAAAAGTGGATCATTTTTTCCCCGAAAATATCCTTGAAATCAATAGAGAAATAAAACTCACAACCGTATCAACCCCGAGGGAACCCCGGGATACAGAAATAGGACCTAGTATCTCCGGCTTGCTGGGTATGACCCCTCCTAAACGGAGGCTGACCCCGAGGGTCCCGGGATATAGAAATAGGACCCATTCCGTGGTTGTGCGGGATTAATAAATACACAACCCATCTTCGGATGGGATGTAAACTCAGGTACACGTGTTGGAAGAAATGCCACGCTTCCTGCACGTTAAAGAACCCTTGTAGCAAGCTCTTTTTGGGGTGGTCCGTAGGTGATCGGCTACAAGGCTAAATTCCCCGCCCTTGACGATTTCACCCTACTTTTCCAGTGGCAGTCAGAATTTCCAGTCCCATGGCCCTTTCCATACCCCAAAGATTTATTTATTAACAAACTTGTTCTCGTCTTGATATAGCTGAAATATTGCTGAGTAGACGTTAAACAACATTCAATCAATCAATCAATCACAACCGTATCTCGTGAGAAACGACATTTCCACACTCTCGATAGTTAAATTTTTAAATATTTGAACTTTGAAAATTTAACTATCTCTAGTGAGTAAATGTCGTTTCTCACTCAAAGCAGTTGTGGATTCTATATTTCTCAGCTCTGCACAATCATATAATTCTAAAGATATTGAGATTTTACCTGGGAATCTACGAGGAAGTTATTATCATAGAAAAACAGTTTTCTTTTCTAATGCACATTAGTACTTCTTCTAGACAGCCGCCTGGGAACAGTTGTCTCCAATATACTTTCCTACTCATAAATACAGCCAGACGTTTATGCACAGAAAAGTGTAAATATATGTCTTTGTATTAAATTGTCATTAACAAATTGTCCCGTGTCACCAGGCTGTATCTTATTGTATTACAACTAACATCTTAATATTTACGACCTATTTTGGCCAGGGGCAAATTCACACTACTCGACAAAACATCCACAATGCTGTTTAAAAAATGACAACATTGTGTGGATTGCGTACAGTTAATGTTTTGTCATAATGAAAACTGTGATTTTATCGTCATGTACTTTATTTTGAAACAGCAATGACTATGGACAGACTATAATTATGAAGGATTAGTTTATATTATGGTAATTTTTATGTCATGAAGAGGGTGTATGTTGTCGGATCATTATCATTCTATTTAATGTTATTATTACTTTTCTATGTGTCAGTAAAATTACAGTTGTCCAGAGAAGAGATGACATGGTATGCAGATTCTAAGATTAAGGACAGCATGGCTTTCATCAACACTTGTAGAGAACGTCCTGAAATGAATTCTGGGGTAAGTAAAGTATAGCTTACTCTGTTACAATACTATTTGTTAATAGCAACATTATGTTGTGCATGTTTGTTTTATCTTAATTTAAAGATATTTATTTTGTTAAATAGAAAACTAGATTGGGAAAAATTTGTCACAGCTTAGATAAAGATATATTAAAGCAGATCTTAAACGTCGTTTTCCTTGATAACTACGTTTTACAACTGTGCATTTCTTTTGTCCCTTCAGAAATTCTATGGCCGTCACCACGACATCATAGATAGATATGAAATGTTAGTGTCACAAATGAAAGCTGTACCCTGGATTAACCACTGACATTGTGACGGGTGCTGTATACAGAGCACGACATACTTACCCTTCCGGAGTACCTGATGTCACTCTGTTTTTTAGAGCTCACACTGTTAGTGATTTTTTGTGTTGTTAATGTAGTGTTTGTGTGTTTTGTTGGCATGTGGTGTCTTTGGTCTTCCGTCTTCTGGTGTTCTTGCTTTTACCTTGTCTCTGGAATTTGATTTATGTAATCTTGTGCTTTGTTCCCTCGGTATTCTACTGCCTTTGTTTTATGCATCTTTCGATTCACGATTTCCAAATGTTTTGATTTCATCAGCATTGAAGAGACCTAAGCTGTCGAAATGACCCCATTCGAAAGATAAATTTACAGTTTCTTCGATATTTAATTGTCGACAATTAAATATATAGTCGATCAACAACAAAAACAAATATATTTAAGAGTTACGTGAACCTTTGAACTCTCCTCATGAACCGGTACATTTTCTTTTAGTCTCAGTAATGTGGTATTATTTGATATGTATAATTGCCAGAATTTTTCTCGACATGAAGTACTTAGATTACATCTCAGATAACTAAATATGCTAAGAAAGTGAAATGAGTGAGAACGGAACCCTCATTCTGAAAAAGAATAAAACAAAGACGAATTGCGACATCGAAAGTTTAGGAATACATCAAATATAAAATCTACGTAATTTCAAATTCTGCAGGCTGTAAAGTCTAAATCGGGAGACCTTTATTTATCTAAAGGGAATAATTAATAGTCTTGACTCTTTACAAGAAAAGTCCCACTCTTTGTTTTTATGTAATCTCTTATTGCAGAATGGTGTAATTTTATATACCAAGTGACTTTGGATTACACGACAAATATATGTCAAACCATACAAATCAATTATATGTCCTTGTTTATATTGATTTATGAGAAAATTTGATGTACAGATCGATAATGTATATGCCATTAAAATGATTAATTATTATGGAACCAATTAGAGATGCCATATGAAGAACGGCGTTTTAGGTGTTTATAGTTTGATATTTGAATCGGAAACTCAAATCGAGATCTAGATGTCAAAAAGTTTTTGACAAAAATCATAGTGTTGGCATTTCCTTAAAAGGTACATAATTACAATTTAGATTTTTTATGCCAGTGGTGAAAGAATAAATATATCATATTGTACATATTTACACTTTATCTTTGTAAAAAAAAATGCCCAAAGTTTTAGAATCTTAAAGAAAAACGTATGTACAAGATATTTTGAATGTCACCATGTCTACCCGTAAATGCTAAAAATCAATTTTAATTCTTTAAATTGGAATTTACATGTAACAACTCCACTGTCAATCCCTCAGTTTAATGGTGAATATGTAGCAGACCAGGCTTCCCTTAAAACTTTTGATATTTTAATACGTTTTTGTTAATTAACCTATTTAAACCCTTAAACATTAATAGACCCTTAAAATCTTAAAGAAGGGATCTTAATATTATTCGAGATATTAAAACGTTGTTATAATTCGATGAAAAACGTAGTTTGATTATTTGCATTTTCATCTATTTTTTTTTCTTTTTGAAGGAAGGGTTAACCACTTTCTTCGGGTAAGTCTATGGGTCAGTTTTCACAGTTTTGTTGTATAGACAAATTTTCAAAAAAATGGTTACGAGCAGGGCGATTCATATCTTGCAATAGGTAGCAAGTATCCAAGGATGTTTTATACCATTTAAAATCTAACTGTCGCTTAAATCATGAAATAAATAGACATATGCAGTTTTTTTTTAAATAAAAATTCTTGTAAATGTTTCTTTATGGTAACATGAATTTTAGATGATATATAGATATATAGTTTTGATTGTGTTGAGAAATTGGAGCAAGCAGAGCGCATGATCACATATTTATTTGTGGAAGTTCAGGTCTTATTACACAGAGGTACTTTTACCACAAGAATAC
This sequence comes from Modiolus philippinarum, assembly GCA_002080025.1. Classification (NCBI taxonomy): domain Eukaryota; kingdom Metazoa; phylum Mollusca; class Bivalvia; order Mytilida; family Modiolidae; genus Modiolus; species Modiolus philippinarum. Next base: position 134,973 of record MJUU01044467.1, on the reverse strand, counting down.
ATCAAACATCAGAATTGTTGTAGATTTTTTTTCTTTTTCTGTATTTGACCTATTTCAAAAATCGCTGAAATTCGATTAAAAGTTTTGATATCATGGAAAGCATTTTTTTTTCATTTTTTTTTCTAAATCTTTATTTTTATCAAATTTTTCTATTTATTTATTTCTATTTTTGTTATGTTTTATCTTTATACAATAAGATAACCTGACACGATTTATGTAAAAAATAAAAAAACTGAACAAATCCCGAAAAGTAAAAATGTCGATTGGTCTAAAAGTGGTCAAAGATACAAATGCCGGAGAGATTGTATTGTCACCACAAACCATACTTTTTCCTGTGAAATGTCAAATAATACATTGGTTTTATGGAGCACAAATAAACACATTTCTGTCTAGGTACTTCAACAAGTAATTCGTCATTTTTCATTGAGTGAATATATTGTAATTATACTGTTAACAATGAAGGGATATGCAAATAAGACAAAGTCTCTATAAATACATGGTAAAACTAAGCAACGAAACAACTTTTATTGTTGTTCATTATCTTGGAATACACAACGAGGCTTTACTTATACCTCATAGTAAGATCAAGGCGACCCCTAGCACCGGTTTGAGCGGAATTTATTGCTAGATGTCGTGCAGTGCTACATCCATGCTTTTTACTCATTTATGCGGGATCGTCAAGAAAAATAAAATTTACTGGCAGAGTAATCTTACAACTTCTGTTCTTACAAACGGTGTATGAGTGTGTGTCTACCGTCTCGATTTTTTAAAACAACGGCAGTAGAATACCAAAGGAACAAAGGAGTGAAATTTAAAAAAATCAAAGTCCAAAGAGAACACAGAAAACAATGACGTTAGACACAAAAACAATGACGTTAGACAGATACAAAGCACAGAAACAGAAATAACAACATTCAAACATAGGCACTCCAGTGAAACTGAGAGTGACATCAGGTGCTCCGGAAGGGTAAGCATGTCCTGCTCTGTTAACAGCACCACAATTTAGTTGATTCATGGATGCACGACAATATTTAATAATTTTTGCAATTTTACAATTTTTCTTCTCAAACCCATGAATTAACGATTTAAGAGAAATATTTAGTAAGGGTCAATTACAAAATCTGGCTCACTGAATTCTATAATTATCGTTAAAGGGTACCTTTTTCGTTGTTCGAAACGAAAACTAAGAGAAAATACAAATAATTTGGGGAAAAATAAATTTTCTAATACCTATATCCATAAAAAAAATTCTTCCAAAAAACTAGGGGTGTCTGTAGAGATGGCTACATTTTTCTGATTGGAGTTTTCGTTTTGAGTGTAGCCGTGTGTTTATTCCACCTAAAGAAAATGTCTTCCCTTTTCAGATGGAAGGTTCAATTTAACACTCCACACAAATACTAAAAAGTGTTATGATCCAAAAAAAGACCATCGTATCGTTTTCAAAGACGTACTCGCGGATATGAGGATAATTCTTGTTTGATGTGACTAGCTAGCAATGAGCTGTTTCATACGATTCATGCCCGGTTTCTTAATCGGGTTTCAGTTGCTCCGTCACAGAGTTGTCGTGTACCCAGGTGGATAGTGGAATGTCCTGACTACGCAGGGTAGTCAGGCCATAATAGGGAAAGCCTGACAGTGTTGAGATACGCCTCGCATGATGAAGTACATAAACCACTTTTATTTTTTCTCGTTAAAGGGGTCGTAAAAAGGCTTAATTTCCCACCCCTACCCATTTTTTTTCATTTTATCTTATTTTGTATTTATATATCAATTTTATTTATTTATTTTCGTCATACAGGAAAAAATTATTAATTATTGAAAAAGACTAAAGATGAGAGCCATGCCGTATTTTTTAAACTTTATTTCCGTAATACGTACATGTAGATTACTTTTGCTGAAGACAAAAATTCTTGTAAATTTATATGTTTCTAGCCACTACGTTAGATTGTTTATTTTTTACACATATCACCTAATTGCAATAGATGCTAATATTTTAAGAGATATTTCTGTTGCATAATACCTAGATCAACTTTTTCCTATTACAAAGACATGCAACTATCCCTAAAATTGTAACAAAGATGCCGAAACACCAAGAACTAGTGTCAGATTTATCAAACAATACGTGGGGGCTTGGTGCTGTATAAGTGTGCATAAAAAAATCATAGAACCAGGCAAACATACTATGGTAGACAGAATTTGCTGCTTGGCTGGTCATTTCCAAAGCATCCTCTATGCTTCTGTCTTTGCAGCTCGCAGCTCTGAAAGACTAATGTCCGGACCAAACACAACAGTACGTCCTAATAGCTCACTGGAAATTAAAACAAAACTATAAATTACTGTAATACCATAGGCGCATTTTTTTATCTGAATTGTTTGGTTTTTTTTTGTAGAGGTGCAAAGCATGTTTTCAAGCCTTGCGTTCAAGTACCACTTTACCACTTTTTGGTTTTTATTGGGTCTGTGTTGTTCATTTTTGTGTGTGTGTTTTCATTTATTCTTTTCTGTACCGTACTCATGTTTTGTCTTTGTTTCTTTGTTTTTCCGATTTTGCCATTGTCCTTGGATTGTTCGTTTTAGACTGACGGTTCGGTTCTCACTTACCTTATCTAACGTTTTGTCATATTTATATTTGTTTACAGTAGTATGCACAATCTTATTACGTTACTACATGCAAAAAAATGTTACAGTAAAGTGGAATGTAGTAGAATTAAAACTATTCATAACACAAACTTGAATCCCAATCAGTTAAAATTCCTTTTTGTACAAGAATTAAATTCAGTATAAATTAGAATTCCAATTTGTAGTGAGAGAAATTGATAAAACTAGTATTTGATTTTTACTGGGAGGATCCTGGGTCTTACTCACTTTAAAATACAGTCCAACTTAAATGTAATAAAATATTGTAGACAGTTGAAATCAATTATCTATCAGATTTTACAAAGTTTTGGTTGTGGTCTACCAAACGTTTTGATTTGATATGAACTGAAGAGACATGATCAGTTGTCGAATTGACCATATGTAGAAACTAGATTTACAGTAATTAAGTTCGGTATTGTATTATTAAAATGACCCGTTCTCTAGTAATAAAAAATGACATTTATGCGGTTGAAATTTATTATGAACAAATGAAAGGGTGTTGAGTAAATATACATGGGACAAAATCCCTATAAATACATGATAAGATTAAGCAAATGGAACAACGCTTTCCTTCTTATTCTTCATCATGAAGTCACCACGAGGCCTCCAACAAAGAGCAAACACTCCTACCCCATAATAAGTTCAAGACGACCCTAGCACCGGTTTTAGCGGAATTCACTTGCTAATTGTCAACAACGCTACACTCATGTATCCATTTTATCATGGATGCGAGGTCGTCAACAAGAATTACATATATGGCAAAGTACTCTTACAAACACCGTCATCTATTATTGTCTGTTTACGCCAAGTTATTTCGTCCCTCAAACTTAGGTACTCATACTTCTATGATGTGATTACAGAAAGTTGAAAGAATAGATGCAATCTGATATATTTTTTTTGCCTTTCAAAAATTTTGATTTTAAACTAATGCAGATATAAATCTAAAAAAAAATTCTCAGCATGACATAGACAAACTGTTACTCAGAAAACACACTACATATGGGAAACTTGGATATGTACTTGTTAGCTCTAGTCTCATCTGGTTATATTGGCAATGTTTCCAAATTTTCACTCAGTGACCTTGACCTTTGACCTGACTTTAGTGAAAATTGCATAATGCTGTTCAGTTTCATATGACCAATATACAGGCCAAATATGAAGGTCCTATCACATCTGGTTGAAAAGATACAGGCAAAGTTATTCTGGTGTATTTTTACTTATGGGACACTGTTGTCAAGTGTGTCTGTTAACACTGTTTACGAATACAGAAGTACAGACAGTGCTCACAAACTCAAATCAACCGTACCCCCGATTTATAGATTTTTTTAGTGAAACCTGCCTCTAGCATTTATTTTGTCGCAAAATCAATGAAAATGAGAAGTATGTTTTTGCCTGTCGAGGCAGGTTGAATAAATATTGAAATAATGTAAAATTTATACCTTTCGATGTCTTCGGAAAGTATGACTGTATCATTTATATTATCAACAGTTCAGAACCCATCCAAAAGAATTGGACATCAATAACTTAGAAACGTAAACATCATACATTCCAGTTATACCATAAGTTAAAGGTCAGCACTGCAACACAATTAGCTATTTTAATATTATTGACGGTCGCCGTAAATTTCCTTGAAATCAGACTTTCGGGATGTAGTACTACTGTACGTATTATTCACCTTCGATAAATCCACTTTGTATATATTATTTTTTTCTTCTTTTTGACAGATAACGAAGAAATTATGGACAAAACGGTATAAAAATCCCTGTTTTTATCAAGATGGGAAGCTGCATTGTTTACCGTACTTTTTGGTAGTTGGCTTTCCAAAGTGTGGAACAACAGATTTATTTGAAAGAATATCTCGCCATCCAGACTTTTTACCGCCACGAATGAAAGAACTTCATTGGCTGTCCAGATTTCGTTTCTTGCCTGTTTTTAGAGGGAACAAAACTATTGACAATTACGGTGAGATATCACAATATTGTATATTCTCATTATTGATATGGATAAATGACAGAACATTACAATAATTTTCTTTAGTTTTCATATCCATATTTTATGTTTCCATTAATTTAATGGCATGACAAGATGTGGACTAAATCAGCATTTACTATGCTCACATTGCCGTTGCAATCAGCCAAGTTGGCATCATTTGAGAATACGCAGGAACAAAATTGCGTTAATCATTGTAATCGATTGTCCTGCAGAAAGATAATCCAGACTAGTTAAATTAGATCTGCAAATTGTTCCTTACAGTCAATGCGAGGAAGATCTAACAACATCCAATTTTACTTTCAGTTCTATAACCTTTGAACATCAACCAATGAGAATCCAGTCTTCTTGATCTGAAGTGATAAAAATCGATCAATGTTTCAAAAGAAAAAGTAAAATGGGATGTTGTTAGATCTTCCATGCTGTGACAACAAGGAACAATTGGTATGTCTAATTTTGATTAGATTGTTTTCAGCCATACAATGATTCTATTCTTCCGTAAATGTCTGTTTCTCTCGAAAGATTATAGGAAATGGTCTATCATACAATTTTTGAATAATCTAACGTCGCGTTCGACGTTACAGTTTCAAATGAATAATTAGACTTCACAATTGAAAAGTCTTAAAAAAAATGGAAAGGTTTTCTTTTAATCAGTTCGATCAGTTCGAAAACGTTTGAAATTGGTTTTTACAATTGATCAAGTCGAAAATTAGAATATATTCCACTTGATTGATTAACCGTAGGATCGGAAGTATGCATGAAAGAAACATATATATCGGTGTCGGAAAACAATAGATAATTCCGCTGGTTTTGCCGGTAAAAGAGAGTCAATGTTAGAAAGGCTCGTGAGAGAAGTAGGATCCATTTACCAGCCAAAACAGACATTAATGATTAACGTGTTTCATTCAGCGGTGTAATGTGATGGAAGTCCCAAGAATTGTTATTGATAGGACAAACGTTAGAAAAATCATTACTGAAGTAGTGAATCACACCGGAACTCAGATTAAATTGGGGTTAAGAATAAGATAACGGAACAAAATTGTCAAGAGCAGAAATCCAAAGGGGCAAAAAGACAAAGTTGGTGTAAACCACTGGAAAAGTGTCAACTGTATCATATTATGGTTCTGACTAAAGAAATTCTTGGTTGGATCTGTTCTATGGCTCACCAAAACCCCCTTCCGTTGCGGAAGTGTCCGGTAGCAATTAATCAAAAATGCTTTTGAATGGTTGTAGATGGTGAAGCAAATGTTCAACTAAGTACTAGTGCTTAGTAAAATAAATTCTGACCTATACAGGTGATTTTAACAAATAAATGAAGCAAGTCGAAGCGAGTATGTGCAAAAATTCCAAAATAGATTTGAGTGAGTTTAGTTTATAAGTTTATATTTTTATTATTGTAATTATATATTTATATTCTTTATAACCTTTTAGCAAATTTGCTCGTATGTATAAAAACATTGTACATAGTTAAAAATACAGATGTACAGTTGCATTTATATAAAACATTGTACAAAGCTACAAATATAGATATACAGTTGCATTTAAATTTATACACATGTACTTAATGTTCATAATGTTCATAACATAGGCGATAACAACATTTGTGCAGTCCCATATTTAAATGCATGATACAAATATTTGTACAATCGACTAAGCTCTTTTATATTATGACAGCTGAGTAATTGAGTTAATTTATATTCAGATGATTTTTTACTTCAGTATACATAAATAGCTTTTTTACATCATTCCAAATGTTGTGGGCACTCTGAAACAAAATGGTATTCGTCTTCAGTTACATTTTTATCACACAAAATACATATTCTATTTGATCGGTCTATTTTTGTGGTATCTATCAGTTTCTACAAATAAATTATGAGCAAACAGTCGTATCTTAATAAAAGAATGTTTTTAAGGCATATATTTAGCAAGATAAAATTGAAGACGTAAATAATTAACAAAAATATCGAAGTCTCGGGAGGTCACTTCCAATATATGATGTTATAGGGATGAGCCGCTGGGATATGTACCTTTTTCTTGCTTCCAATTATATGATAAGGGTATCAAATTTTGATGAAAACATGTGATAAGGATAGAAAATTTCGGATAAGATTATGTGATAAGTTCAACATGCTGTATCTAAATCAGATACCAATAAGCATTTGACATATTACATTGAAAAGGCATCAAACCGTGTGTAATTCACTTTTTTATTAAAGATCGAAATTTACTGTTTTCATCCGAATATATGACAAGGTATATTTGTCTGCATTATTTATGATAAGGTCTATTTTTCTGCAAAAATATATGATAAGGTATATATTTTTGAGATTCTCAATATATGATAAGTATGGGGGTCCTGATGTGCCAGCGGCTCATCCCTACCAAATAAACTGATGGAGTGACCCCCCGAGACCGAAGTTACTGTGAATTTACTAGATCAGTTATACAGTTTTATAAATATTACACCGAAGCTTCTAAATTATCTGCCATGTCTTGCCTGGTTGAGTTGCCAAGCTTTCTTATCATAACTTAGAATAAAAATACTTCAGGAAAACCCAATTCAACCTCAACGTAGATTGGATATTGTAGAAAATATAGCTTTCTGATTTCTTGATTTATATCTTAACATGCGAGAAATACAAAAATACCCAAGTTGCATAAAAACAGTAAATTTCGTTATGCTGTACACGTGTTTCAAGGAGTAACCTCTAATCAGCAGCATTAGAATCAAATAATATGAAAAGCCATAATCCAAAAGTAGTCTAAAAAAGAAGTACTCATTACCAAAATATCGGAATAGGAAACCAAATCCAGTACTAGCGATATATACCGAGTGCCATACGCGGAATGAAGCCGTAGTATTTTTAAAGAGTTAGAATTTTGATAATGCAGTCAATTTCTATAAATCGCTAGGTATATTTTCATGTCAGACAAGTCTAACTAGTAGACTGGTGAATACCCTCGGGCCCTCTGGTCCACCAGCAGTGGTATCGTTCCAATGGTTTCAACATACAAAAATATACAAGTTATTTAAAAACAGTAAATCTAGTTGTGCTGTACACATGTTTCAAGTTAGCAGCATTAAAATCAAATCATATGGAAAGCCATAATCCAAACAGAAATATCAACGCCCGTCAAAAAATAGTTTGACTAAATGCACAAGTATAATCAGTGTGTGTTTCTTATTCTCTATATAAGTACAGAATTCATTTATGCAACTACTGTAGCTTGAATATACCGAGGATTCCGGATTGTAATGTTACATTATCTCCAGCTTTAGAGGTCATGTAAATGTAATATCATACCTCGATTTAATGACCTACCGTGTCAATCATTTGTACTTATAAATGTTTATGTTTAATGAATGGTAGGTATTCCATTGAATTTGGAAAACACCATGTATTGCAAAAATATATTGATAATCTGCACTGTATTCAACTGGCCATTAAATTTTATGTCAAGTTTTAACTGTTGCATGCATTACATTTCAGGTGTCTTGTTTATTTTCTCTTGTCCCAAACCTTAGATTTAATAGATTTTGCATTGTTTTCTTTTCACTATATTGGCAACTTTCTTTTTTGGTCTTTGATTTTTAAATACGGTATGTTGACTGAAAGTCAAGCCCCTGTAATGAAATCTGTTTGGATCTTTTCCATGAAACATAAGGTATAAAAGATCAACAATAAATACCTAAACACCATTTACTTTCTGCATATGGCCATTTCGACAACTTATGTCTCCTCAGTGCATATAAAATCTTAACATTTGAAAGACCATAAACCCAAAGATGCTTAAAAGCTGATAGAAAGCAAAATAACAAATATGATCTAAGCGGAAAATCAAAATTAGCGAAGAACAGAGTTTTTCAGCAAAATAAACAAAAAATTAGATATTGCAAGTTTTCGGGTCAGCAACGAAGTACTGGTTACTGGGCTGCTGAATACCCTGGGGGACTAACAGTCAATCAGCATAGGAATCGACCCAGTGGTAACAAATAACACCGATTTTACTGCCAAATTTACTCAGCTTGATTTTATTTTACATTTCACAGAGAGATTCACACCACGTAGAATATTTGGTCTACAGCTATATTCTAAAATGTTTGATGACTTATCAAGGTATCTACAAACTTCTGAAGGGTATCCAGACATTATAACAGGTGGGATATGTTAAAAAAGTAGAAATTTAGTATTTTGACAAAAACACATTTTTGACATTAAATCGTGACATGCAAGAATAATTGAATTTGCTTCAGCCATAAGTTAACTTTATTTATGCTTGGAAGTATAATTATATAAATACCTTTGTAAAGAATAATTTGCATATTAGGTGAAGGTTAAGTTTTTATTAATATATAAAACTGTTGTAATAGACGTAAAATATCTCCAGATGTCAAACAATAACATTATTTCGATTCTTGGGTCGATGTGACTGTCAAGTTAACTTCAAGTCTTTTACAGTTATGGGATGCTTTTTCACTTGAACGATTTTCTTTTATAAATGTACATGCTTTGATATTTATTTTAAATCACAGCACTGTTCTTTTCTGAACTCTATTTATATCATATAATCTTTTTTCATCTTCGGGTTTTGATCATAAACGTGTAGCTAGCTTGTATGTGCTCTTAGTTAATTTGACACATGAGGGTGTCAATCTAACTGAAACTTAAGACTGCACAGAAAGATCTGTTCGTAGATTGCTTATAGGTGTTCCAGATATTTACAGATATGGAATAAAGTAGTCGCATACCATTCTGTAGTATATTGAAACAATATGTTCAATCTTTATTTGCAAATACATTTGGTATTACAGTCGTTTTTAGATGCAGTTTTTGTTTTATTCAGACCGCATTGTTTGGATCTTAATTGTCAATTTTGCAAAACCCAGTTCTTAACTGATTTTCTGAAAAGTTACCGGTCACATATAAATATGTACTTAGACCTTTCGGATTCAGTTTAGTGTCCAAATAAGTTTTTGCTTTCAAACATGACTGATTAAATATTGTACAAAAATGTGCCTATCTTATTCTAAACGTGGCATCAGAGATGAAAACAGTTAACACGTGGTACGCAAAAACAGAAAGTTAAACGGAAATGCTTTGGTAAAGGAAAAAAATAGATGAAAATATTTTGGAGGCTATGGATTTTTTTTTCAAGATATTTCACATTTAACAAATGGTCTTTGGTCTTTTACGATAGCACAAACCTTTTATACAATGAAATTTTGCTTACAGACCTTAAATTAACTACCAACGACTTAAATAACAAGAAAATTTGGTGTTACTGGACAAAGTATTTTACATATTAATAATGGCTAAAGTAGCAAAATGTTTCGTAGCAATGTACGCAAGCATAAACGGAATATTGACAATATTTTAGATCCTGGCTCATATCGAATCTCTTTTTACATGAGCATATCCAGACCAAAAGAAGATATTTTGCACACTAAACTAATAGCTACCAACCTCTGTTGTTGGTATTTTTAGTTATGGGTCTGTGCTTAATCTAAGATATGACCGTTTTAATTCCCTAATAAACCGAAACACGTTTTAATAGGAAGAATTCCAGTGACCTTTCATTGAATAGTTTTGTCAATATGTACAAAACAGTTGTCCAGCAAATAAAAAAATATTATAATTTGTCAGAAATTTACGCTATGAGTTCAAAAATTAATGAGAGGAATAAAATAAACGTATTAAACTGATAAAGTGATATTCACCCCATGACTTCATAATATATTGAATTACATATTAAAACAATCATGAACATTTGTATCGATAAATACTTTTTTGCTCACTTGAAACACATACATGTATTCAGCTCGACTGATGATCTCTGTGAATGTTGGTTAAGGTTAAAGGCCCCTTTTTCAGTTCAATGTTAAACCTATGGAAATTTTATGTAAAATCCCCAGCCTTAACGGCTTGTTGTTTCTTCACCAAACTTTGTTTGTAGATACCTGTTTCATTTATACATACAAAGCTACCATTCGTTGCAAGTTTTATCAACAAATGAATGAGTTATTTATGATAATCAATATAAAAAACGGCAAATCATTCGAGCAGAACGCATTTTTGTCCCAGAAAACATCCAACTACCACAAATTTTTCAAGATTTTTTCTGCAAAATCACTAAATTTGTTGATACTGGCATAAAATAATGGTAGCTTTGCATGGGCAATTGTCTCAATAATTTGCAGATACATTTTTGGAATAAACCAACAAGCTGTTAAGGCTGGGGGTTTTACACAAAATTTCCATAGGTTTAACATTGAACCTTTAACCTTAACAAGGGCCGTCTTCAGCTTACTATGAGGTATGAGCAAATCTCATTGTTAAAGGTCTCATGGTGACTTCAAGATGCAGATCAACAGTAAAAGCATCGTTCCATTGATTGCTTTTACGATGCATGTGCATTAACTCCATATCCTTTTATTGTATATGACAGGTTTTAAAAAGGCGTATTCGACTCTTAAAAAGTAAAAATATAATATATTTGATACAACGTATTATCATATGCTCTGTTGAAATTTTACATACGGTATATAGATAATAGTGTTGCACACAGCTCTATATAATCATCGTTTACTATGTAACAACTCTAGATTTCCAAAGGAGGAATGACCCGGTTACCGAAAGCTATAACTTTATATAGCCTTGGTGGCCAAGTTGTCTAGGGCGCTGGACATAGTGCAGGCGGTGTTGTCTTAGATGACGATTTTAATCACTGTTGGCATTCGGAGCCATATATTCAACCTTTACAGCTCACCTTACCAGCACATTATCATTCATATTAAAATTTTACCCCTGGATAAACAAGAAAATATTTATTTTGAAATAAAAATATTAATTTCATTTCTCATTGTACATCCTCCATCAGCCCTTGGTCATAAAATGACCCCTCGTGCATGGCGGGTGTCGGGTATATTGTAAGTCCTTGGACTGATAAAAAATGGCATATAAGTAAACCTATGTGATAATCTATAATTATTATAAATTACGATGTATTAGTCATAATTTTTTTTATGAATTCATTTTATACTTTCCAGCTGATTTTAGTCCATCGACAATTTGGGACAATGATATGTATACGTATATGCATGAATTGACTGGAGATGACAAATATTATACCTATGACTTCGTGCATCTGCTGAATCCGTGTATGAAGCTCGTTGTAATGATGAGAGATCCAGTTGAAAGGTTATTTCATTTTTAAATGTATTTCACAAAGTGTTTTAGGTATTGAACAAACTATAGATTATGTGAAAATCATGTTTGAGCCCAAAAGTTTTGATAGTAAGACCCTCTCTAGATACAGTTAGCAAAACTACAAATATTCAAATAAGGAATAAGAAACAAAAACAAAATAGTGGTAGTTACGACAATAACAAAATAATCGACATGAAATAGAAAAAAAAAGAAAACAATACAAAGAATTATATCAAAAGCTCTAGAAAGCTACGTATTATTCTCGTCCATATTCGAATCGCATCTAACTGTCACATTTAGCACGAGTAAAATGAATAAATATAGGTCTGCTTCAGAAACCCTCAATTATATCCGCTTGTTTTCAAATTTCTTTCTCTTACTTACAATATTTTTTATTTGAATTTCCACCAAAGGTCAGGGTTATAGGTATCAAGTGCGCAAATATTGACTTTCGAACAGGGATCCAGTTTTGAACCCAAAGCTGTATTCAGTATTAAGCACTACAACTCCTACGATTGGTTGATAATAAAATTAAAAGTTTTAAATTAGAATACTATGTCATGTTACAATTCGATTTATAGGAAATCTGATTTCAACAATGTAACCCAGAGATGATAATTTGACCTTTTATGGGATTTGGTCGACATAAAAATATTTTACTTTTTTCAATATACCCTTTTTTGAGCCTCAATTTACACCAAGAATCGCCGCATAGACCCCCATTTTTTATTTTGGAATTCGAAAGATCTGTATGAGTACTTATCATTTTCAGGACCCCCGGGACGGAAAAAAACCTTCGTCTATTTTTAGATAATCGCCAAACAGGGGAACCCCCCTATGGAAAATGCATTGTAAATATTTGCGCACTTGTAACCTATAGCAAAAATGGGTTTTTCACGTTTTTCTGTATTCTTATGTATTGAATGGTACTACAACACTGGATTTCAAATAGATTTACAATTTTGACCGAATAAAAGTTTGTGCATACCGTACTTCCGGAATTATAGTGTGTTTCTTCATGTATGGTAAAAATCACAAGAAAAGGGGGGTAGGCTCTTGTAAAAAATTATTATTTTGAGTTGACAGAAGCATATAGGTTATATGCCTGTTGTATCGCTTCGGAACAAATGTGAGAAGCTTTATTAGTGGATTTCATATTTTTGAATGCATTAATTTTTGAAAAATTGCATATTTTCAAAATTAATTTTTTGGTAAAAATTTCAAAATTTAGCGGCACTTGAAACTTCACTTTTTGCCTAATATGGCAAACAGTTAGGTAAAACTTTTTGGCATGTCATTCATCATTGTCAGTGGATTGTTATTGATTTTAGTCCAAGTGATAGATATTTAGGCTATTTCTATGGCTATAGTCTATTTCAAATAAGCCATTTTTGATAAAATTGACCGATTTATTATTTCAGCTTCCAAATATGGGTACACTGCAATAAAATTGAACGACTTTGTTACCAACATGGATGACCTTCTACTATCTGCATATGATCGTGGCTTCAATTTCATTTTAATTCAATATGTTATAGAATGACGCCGACATATCTTAAAAACGAGAAAAAAAATTCTGCATTTTTCTGACAGGGGGTGACCTCTGGGAAATAAAGCTCTAAAAATCAAAAGAGGTGACACTTTAATGAAATGCCGTCGAATGATGTTCTTTGGTGTGTGACTTGCTGAAAATATAGGACATGTCACGTTTTGACGTTTATAAATATATGCTATAGGTATCAAGTGCGCAAATATTGACTTTCGAACAGGGATCCAGTTTTGAACCCAAAGCTGTATTCAGTATTAAGCACTACAACTCCTACGATTGGTTGATAATAAAATTAAAAGTTTTAAATTAGAATACTATGTCATGTTACAATTCGATTTATAGGAAATCTGATTTCAACAATGTAACCCAGAGATGATAATTTGACCTTTTATGGGATTTGGTCGACATAAAAATATTTTACTTTTTTCAATATACCCTTTTTTGAGCCTCAATTTACACCAAGAATCGCCGCATAGACCCCCATTTTTTATTTTGGAATTCGAAAGATCTGTATGAGTACTTATCATTTTCAGGACCCCCGGGACGGAAAAAAACCTTCGTCTATTTTTAGATAATCGCCAAACAGGGGAACCCCCCTATGGAAAATGCATTGTAAATATTTGCGCACTTGTAACCTATAGGTATGATTTTGAGACTATTGGTCACATTTGCGCGTCAGAATTTTACGTGAATACATCGACTATGGTTATTAATATTTCTAAGGAAGACAATTTAATTTTTTTGTACACTATAGTAAACTCCTCAGTCGTACTCTGTAACAATATGAACTTTCATTGTATGCTCTACAGAATTATGACCATTTCGGGTTATCTTTATCTTACCTCCTCAGAATTAAGAAAGTTCATCATATTATTGATGTAGCCCTCTTGCCTTTGAAATTTAAGCCAACATCCCTTGTGTTGTGGGGAAATAGATTTTTTTGCAAAATAATTGAATGTTTTCTTTTTAATTTTCAAACTATATTTTTTAATAATTTGACTGCTTTAACAGCCTTTTCTTATTTTTCGAGGTTCTCAATTTTAGGGGTCCTTTCACTGTTCACTTGTATCTTTTCTTATGTGTCTAAATTCTTGATAGCGACTCGTGTCTGACTTTCGTATGTCGTTAGAGTTGGAAAGTCGCATTGGTATGGATGATATTTAATTTTTCATTATTTTAATTGATTCGCACTCAACACGTGGTAATGTATTGAAAAATGAGAAATGAAACATTCCCGAATGTTTTTAAACATAAAAACAATGATTATCAACTGACCCTATGCGTATCAGGGTTACTATGCACTATTAATAATAACAAAATTACCGAATAGAATTGCCAAGGGCCAAGGTCCAACGGGCAAAAGGAAAGAGCAAGTGCAAACCACCGGAAAAAACTGTCAACAGCAATGGTCCTGACATGGTACAGGCATTTCAAAATAAATGTTGGGTTAAACCTGTCAATCCGGTTTTATGACGAACAAAACCTCCCCTGCCATTGCGGTACTGCCCGGTAGTAATTAAGAATAATTGTTATTGAAGGATCGTAGACAGTGAAAATAAATGTTCATCCCAATACTTAATAAAAATGGAAAAAAAGTGAAACCTAATTACATCAATTTAACAGCTTTTTTATTTTGACTATTTCACATTCAGTGGCTGTTTCCGTTATAAGTTCGATTCATTTTGCTGCCCTTGCCATTTAGGTATCATTCCCTAATCTGCAATATTTATATATACTCCTCTTAAAACGAAATGGCAATCGTAAATGGCGTTGAAGATAGACCGAACGATATCAGCGTGGGAGTCATCTCACATTTCGCACAAATAGGTCGAGTAGAACCTTCTTGTGTTTCTTGTAAAATAATCATACATCATAATTATGATATTATAACTTTGATTGATTTGAATTATGATTATTTTATTCAGAGTATGTCCCATCATCAAACGCTTTGTACATCTTGACCTAATTTTTAGTCCACACGTGAAGTATTTTAATAAATGTATTGTGAAGAAGCCCAAATATAGCACTTCATGAAAATATTTGAGACGTAGTGTCTTTCAGGGATTTTATGTTGCACGTTTTTAGGGATACTGATACTGGTATTGATTACTAGTGGTGACATGTTTGCCGTAAGTTTTATTAATAAACATCGATTACAAGAGATCAGTCTCTCATTCAAGACAGTACGTTCAACAATACATCCATGTTAGGTCCTAATGGTACACTGAGACAAAATGTCTGACTCAACAAAACATGATTTTTATATGCATGAACCAACATGACAAAAGGATTTTAGATGACCGGCATAAAACAAAATTTTACAAAACTGAGTAAAGCTGGATTTATTGTTGTTCTTTGTTTTAAAGTACTCGCGTATGGCAGCAAACTATTTGAAGGGTTTGAAGCTAATGCATCATACACAAAAAACAAATAATTTATTGCCTTTTCTCCCTAGAAGCGATTTTACCTTTCGTCAAACTTCCTGTTGGATCATTTCAGTTTCGGGTTAACTCGTAAATGGTGCTATGCTAGTATGACGCTCGTGCATGTATGCGTTTGCAATCGTCATGCTGATAAACGTTTCAACGATACACGATTGAATCCAATTCAACTTGACCAAATGTCAACTCGCCCCCTCCAGCTCGCCCCCATTTCCAGTTCAGTTGTCGATTGTCGAGTTAGTAGAAACTGAGGGCGACTTGGGCAAGTATCTAGAAATTATTAATAGTGACAGTATAGGTTTAGAATATCATTACGAAAATTCTTTGCACAAGGGAGAGATACTTTTTCAAAGGATACATGAAAGACTGTCTGTGAGATTTTCCATGCAAAACATATGGATATTGGGAACTCCTCTACACAATTGTAGACAATGTTTTAATTAAAGGAAAATAATTAAATGCTTAAAAGCGGCAACCTTTTTGTTTCAAGGCTTATACTTGTTAGTAAAATACCTAATGTCAATGTCTGAAAATTCATTTTATGCATTTTGAATATTGTAATAAGATTACTTAACCAGCATTCCTTTTGGTGCTGTAAATATATATAGAAAATGCAATAAAAGGCTTTAAAATGTGCGTTACTTCAAGATGAAGAACAATAAAGGCGTTGTTCCATTGCTTGGTTTTACCATGTATACTGGTAGCTCATGTTATCGTGGACGTCAAAGTTAAAAATTTGATTGAAATGAACGTGAATACCAAGATATACCGGTAATGGAACCCACGATATTATGAGAACCTAGTATATTTGTAGAGACAAATTGTTTCATGTGCATTTACCCGATATCTGTTCATTGTTAATCTAAAAATATGCATGTGTAAGTATTTTTATTACTTAATTAGATGTCTTCCAAATGTTTAGATTTTATCTGCACTGATGAGACATAAGTTGTCGAAATGCGCATATGCAGAAAGTAAATTTACAGTAACTTCGGTATTTAGTTATTTGTAACCACTGGGTCGATGCCACTGCTGGTGGACTGTTAGTCCCCGAGGGTATTCACCAGCCCAGTAGTCAGTACTTCGGTGCTGACCCGAAAACCGACTATATTTGGAACCTTACAATATCTAAATTTTTGTAAATTTTCTTGAAAACTAAGGAGTATCTCCCTCATGCAAAGTTCTGATCTTAGCTGATTTTGGCTTTACATTTAGATCATATTGATTATTTGTTCTCTGTCAGTTTTTAAACATCTTTGAGTTTCTGGTCTTCCAAATGTTTAGATTTTATCTGCACTGATGAGACATAAGTTGTCGAAATGCGCATATGCAGAAAGTAAATTTACAGTAACTTCGGTATTTAGTTATATGGATACTTACTCTAAGATACTATACAGCTTGGAATTTCATATTTTGTCTTTTTGTAGACTTTACTCAGATTATTTATTTATGACTGGAAAACGAACTGCAAAGGGTTTCCATTCAGAAGTTAAGCATGCTATTCAACTCTACAAAAGCTGCATTAAATTACGATCTGTTCGTGAATGTTTTAATGACTACAATTTATCAAGGAAATCCAAAGTAAGTAAATATGCTTATAACACCAAAAAAGCAGACACTTACATTCAATCTGTTTCGTATGGAAATCACCGTATTTGATTGGCTACGAGTACTTCCGATCATTTCCGTAAATATGTTTTATCAGTCAGTAAAACTTCATCAGCGACTCCTTGACAAGCATAAGTAAACATAGACGGCAGTGTAATCTAGACAAAGAAATGGTTAAACATCCACGAATTTCGAAAGTCATCTTGCGTAATCACTTGCTTTCTATTTACGGAATGTAATTATGAGTATTAAATGCAATATTGTGTAGTTTTATTGTCGTGTAAAAGCTTCGACCGTAGCACATTTGCACATGAAGCGCTAGCGCGATTCATTCAAAATGTGCCACGGTCCACGCTTTTACACTCCAATAAAGCTAGAATGTTGCATTTAATTCTTAATTCTAATATGGCTTCCTGTATTAGCTTTGTAAATATAGTCATGTTATAATACCAATATAACACTCTTAGCACATGCGCAAAGGATGCATAGTTTCTGTTCCATATTTTGAATCTGTATTTCATTTTAACTGTCAAAATCTACCATCCACTACAATTTTTAATTAAATTTGTTTCCGAAATTCATTATGGAATTTTTTTCTACTTGAAAAGGCAATGTTCGGGATAAACTTTAATTTTCCTACTTGTGACGTCACAAATAAAATCGTAATGTCCGGTTCGTAAGCAGCGTTGGTTGGAAAGTTTGAATGGAGATTAAGAGGACTTGAGGCATTTTCTATGGTTAAAATAGCAATTAACTCAAACAAGTTTTTATTGTATTTGTGGAAAGTTTTTTGTCAGCGAGTTTGTTTATCAAAATCAAAATGTTACGGAACCATTAGTCGCTGCTCGCTTCGGATATAAAATGGATGAAATTTCCATATTAGAATCGAAATAAATCATACCCGCCAAATACTATATTGTCATTATAACATGGGCTTTCGTTGTTTTTGCATATTTTAACCCTCGCTAACGCTCGGGATAAAATATTTGCAAAAACAACTCAAGCCCATGTTATAATGCAATATAGTATGGCGGCCATGTTTTATTTCTCAATTGATGATAACTTCGAGTGCAATGTTTTTTTACTGTTTTCTGTTGATGCATAAATAGAAATATAAACATGCAAGCTGTTAAAAATGGGATAATTGTCACGCCCGCCACGAAAAAGTCGCGGAAGCGAGACTTAGGGATAGCGTTTCCGGCGGCGGTGGCGTCAACAATTGCAAACTATTGTGAATTAACAAGCTTATGTCAGTTGTAGGTCCACAGTATTTGATCTGCAGTTGCATTATTATGGGTACAACTCAAACCCATACTTAGGTTATGGCCCTGGCCCCTTAGTCGAGCATGATCGATCACATTAAGTTTTTTTGTTTTTAGCAAGCAGTTTGTACAGCCTATACCAGTAGTCCTAGGCACTTGGTATTTGACATGCAGTTGTGTCTTTGGGAGTACATACCGATTCCATGCCCGGATGGTGGCCCTGGCCCCTTAGTCACGCATGAACGATCACATTAAGTTTTTAGCAAGCAGTTTGTACAGCCTATACCAGTAGTCCTAGGCACTTGATATTTGATATGCAGTTGCGTCTTGGGGAGTACATACCGATTCCATGCCCTGGCCCCTTAGTCACGCATAAACGATCACATTAAGTTTTTAGCAAGCAGTTTGTACAGCCTATACCAGTAGTCCTAGACACTTGGTATTTGACGTGTAGTTGCGTCTTTTGGAGTACGTACCGATTCCTGGCCCGGATGGTGGCCCTGGCCCCTTAGTCACGCATGAACGATCAAATTAAGTTTTTAGCAAGCAGTTTGTACAGCCGATACCAGTAGTCCCAGGTACTTGATATTTGACATGCAGTTGCTTCTTGGGGAGTACATACTGATTCCACGCCCGTGTGGTGGCCCTGACCCCTTAGTCACGCATGAACGATCACATTAAGTTTTTAGCAAGCATTTTGCACAGTTTATACCAGTAGTCCTAGGCACTTGACATGTGACATACAGTTGCATTTTGGGGAGTACATACCGATTCCATGCCCAGATGGTGGCCCTGGCCCCTTTAGTCACGCATGAACGATCCCTTTAAGTTTTTAGCAAGTAGTTTGTACAGCCTATACCAGTAGTCCTAGGACTTTGATATTTGACATGTAGTTGCGTCTTGGGGAGTACATACTGATTCCATGCCCAGATGGTGGTCCTGGCCTCTTAGTCACGCATGAACGATCACTATAAGTTTTTAGCAAGCAGTTTGTACAGCCTATACCAGTAGTCTTAGGCACTTGATATTTGACATGCAGTTGTGTCTTGGGAAGTACATACCGATTCCACGCCCAGATGGTGGCCCTGGCTCCTTTAGTTATGCATGAGTGATCACATCATTTTTTTCCAAGGAAATTGTAGACACAGTTAAAGATTATATTTTATTTTTATTCCTGCTGCAGTACGTCAGTGTGCAAATTAAGGCGATGCAAGGGGTGGGCGAGAAATATCCTGTGTGCACAGTTTATTTTAAATATTTGTTTTTATAAGACCGCAAAACAATTTTTGGTTGTATAATGGTATGGCGATGTCGTCGTTAGCGTCGTTGTCGTCGGCCGCGTCGTTGTCGTCGGCCGCGTCGTCGTCGTCTGTAGACACTTTTCTTTTTAGTAAATAATTTAAGTTCCAATTAATCAATCCTTATGAAATTTTAACACCATGTTCCTTGGCACAAAAGGAAGCCTTTGATTGGTTCTTGATTTTGCGGCCCCTCCTGTTTTAAAGAAAGGGCAAAATTACGTTGTTTTTTCACATATTTGGCTGTAGAATATTTATTATGCATCAGATTTTGATGGGTTTTCTTTCAGTGTGCTCCTGGGGAAATTTCCAATCAGTAGTGTGTCAACGGTTTTCATGTCACATGTAAAAGTCATGAGAAGAATGGACCCAAAAGGAGCGAATTTCAAAAATTTTATTTTTTTTTCTACCAAAATTTTGGTGCAGTTTTTTTTCAATGAATTCCTTATGAAAAATCAACATAGCGCTGAACTTTTAGATTTTTGATAACTTGTTTCCTTTCGGAGATATAAGGGTCAAACGGGGCCAGATTTGTAATGGTGCAAGTAACCTAAAAATTTTTATTTTTCATCGGATTTTGATTGTATTTTTTTCTTTAGATCTTCCTTGTAGCATTTCAACGGATTTTTGTTAGCTCGTACTGTTCAGGATCTTTAAGGGGTCAAAGGGGCCAAAACTGCAATGTTCCGAAATATGTATAAATCTCTATTTCTTATCCGACTTCGATGGGATTTTTTTATTCCTCTGGTTGTAAGCTTTGAACAGATTTTGTGTTCAAATTTCAGTTGTCGACATGTTGCGGTCGTATCATGTTGCGCTCGGCGAAGCCCTTTATTTTGGTATATCTTTCAAAAAGTTTTGAATGAATTAGAAAATAAAAAGACAAGTTAATTTACTGTATGCACGGCAATATCATATTGTTATTGCATGAATATTAGGGAATATTGTCCCTAGTAGAATTATATTGCGCGAGCTTGCGAGTGTTTGCAGTATATATTCTACGAGGGAAAACATTCCCAATATTTATGCAGTAACCCTTTTTTGTCTAGCAAAGCTGAAATTTCTGTTAATATTGGAATTTTTTTTATGTCAATGACGTCATGAAAAGTACTTCATGTTGCAATAGTGCAATATGAAAATTTATTGCTCGTTTACTTTTGCTTGCTTTATTAGAAAAATATTATGTTGCTATAAAATAATAAACAATATACGCATGGAAATAGATATGAAAGACTCAAAACTGAAAATAAACAGTTAATGACGCCCGTTATTTATGTTATATGAAAAAGAAAAGAAATGGGGTAAATGTCAAGGAGACAACATATGTTCATCTCCTGATTTGTAAGTTTTGAGTTGTGATGTTTCTCGATATAAGGGAGATAACTATAATATCTCATCAGGGCAATGAGATAATTTTCTCAGTTGCTGGGATACCGAAGTTGCATAATAAACAGTAAATTTCGTTATGCTATTCACGTATTTCAAGGAGTGACCTTTCATCAGCAGTATTAGAATCAAATAATATGGAAAGCCATAATCCAAAAGTAGTTAAAACAAACTATGAGATATCTATAAAATCTATCAATAAACATATTGTCAAATTTCTGGCATTGTCTGACATTGCCTAATTAAATTCTGTTGTTTCATGGTGTGTTTTAATTAAATGAGGGACTTAACACTTAAGGGAAAATAGCTCTGTGATTATTTCAACTTTCAAATTGTGAACTTTCCTTTTCTTAGCAGCAATATATCCTCCTCTCCAGCCTAAGGAGTATAATTTCACAGTTTATTCGTTACTGTCGAATCTATAGTTTGTACAGTGACTTTTTGAACAAAGCAAAAACACTGTCCCAAAACCTGCTAAGTCGGGTATTTGTTCAGCCTACGTTAATTTTATCCCTCACACCATTTAAAGACGTGACGTGTCAGTCTCCCAAATGAAAGCGGACATTTTCAGCTAGATTCACGTCTTCCCGGATTTGACTACCGATTTGACTTTTTCCTAGATTGACTTACTTAGTTTGCTGAGTGCTGCTAACACAGTGGGACATGCTTGCCCTTCCGGAGCACCTGGTGTCAGTCTCAGTTTCATGGGAGTACACATTATGATCGCCTACAGGTTTTGAATGGTCTGTTTTTATTTCTGTGCTTTGTAGCTGTCTAACGTCATTGTTTTCAATGTTCTCGTTTTGACCAGGTTTTTGGACTTCGATTTTTGTACATACGACTCCTTTGTTCCTTCGGTATTCTACATCCGTTGTTTCTGTAAATATCAGTCAAACGTTTTAACTGAGCAAATAAAAGTGACAACAAAACAAAGGGAGAGACCATAAAGGAAAATCCATGTAACATACGACAGAATCAAAGGAACACAACCCAACGCAGAACATTTTTGGCAAGCCGTCATATTCCCGACTTAGAACGGGAATTTTATAAATAAAATGGAGGGTAAACCAGGTTTAATGGAGCATCAAGATATATAAAAGCAATGAATCCATTTCACTGATAAAATGATATGTTCGTTCCGTTTATTGGAACACACCTATTACAAATTTTCTCATAAGTGTGTGGATCAAATGTTTGGTCTTCTTTTGGTCAATAAAATAATTCATATCTGGTTTTGGCTTCTCATTTCGGTCCAAAAGTGTAGATTTTAAGAAGAGATGTTATGTGTCGAAATGGCCATCTGCAGAGACTAAAGTCGAAGTAACCTCGGGAGGTTAGAAAAAAAATAATACGAAAATTTCACGATCAAATTGAATCTTAAGGTTATGTGTTTCAACACTTCTCCCAGGTTGTTTCAAATGATTCTGTTTGCCTATCTGTTTTCTTTATTTTTTTAAATGAAAGTCTTGAAAATTTCGTATGATTTAAATGATGATATTAATTTTTAAAAAAAGGTGGTCAAAGTAAAATTATTGTGTGTACTATTTCAGCCTTAATTCTAAAAAAAACGGATGGGTAAATTTTTTTCTTTTTTTGAAATTTGCAAATACGTCTTGCTAACAAAATATTATACATATATAAAATCTGAGAAAAATTCCATTACACAGCTTATTAAGAGAAAAAAATATTTCTTTGATAAAAGAGAACCAGAAGCGTGTTTCCTGGTCGAAAAATTTCTTGTCCTGATTCTAATTTAGACTAAACATTCCATCTTGATTGCATATTTTTTTTTAAAAATATTGTACAAATTTAGAAAAACTTTCAGGCTTAAACATCAACTCTTCATTTTGAATTTTTTTAGATGAAATAATGCAAGGATAGGGATATTAATCCCTTACCCTATTTTTGTAAATTGCATATGAACAGAAACATTAACATGTGAAACATTCAATAGTTGACCCATAACCCTTTCATTGAAGTGTTTTGGGTACACATTTACTGGTTCGTTGTCTACGTTTGTCTTTTGTCTTTTTATTGCTTTTTTTCTTGTGCAGTTTCCTGGTAGATTGTGTCATGTGATTATAATTTTCGGCATTGTAAGTGTTTACTGTTATCTTGTCGATATTAATTGTGATCAACTCTCCTTCCAAGTGGGGGTATTAACGCCGTTGCCTCCTTGTTGTCATTCACTCGTATGGTCAGATGACATGATATTATTGAATGTAGAAAGTGAAAATATTCACAATGAGCTATCCTATACATTCTGTAAACAGAAATCTCAAACAATAATATCAAGAAATTGAGGACAATACACGGGTTGCGCATTTGCGGGATCGTTAATCATTTTATCAGATGTTGGAATTTTTAATAGATAATATTTTTGTCGAATTTGGAGGCCGTGTTTTTCAACAGACAATCGGGATTCCCATGGGAACTAACTGCGCGCCACTTTTAGCTGATCTCTTCCTTTTTTCGTATGAGGCGAAGTTTTTACAAGGGCTTACACAGAAAAAACAAAAACATTTAGCCCAGTCCTTTAATTTCAGCTTCCGCTACATAGACGATGTACTTTCTCTTTATAATCCAAAATTCAAGGAATATTTACACCAGATCTATCCTAATGAGCTTGAAATTAAAGAGACTACCGATACACCTATTTCAGCTTCGTATTTAGATCTTTTAATTTACATTGACGAAAATGGACGTTTGAAATCTAAGCTGTATGACAAACGTGATGATTTTAATTTCCCAATTGTGAACTTTCCCTTTCTGAGCAGCAATATACCTACCTCTCCAGCCTATGGAGTGTACATTTCACAGTTGATTCGTTACTGTCGGGCATGCAGTTTATACAGTGAGATTTTAGTTAGAGCAAAAACACTGTCCCAAAAGCTGCTTAGTCAGGCATTTGTTCAGCCTTTGTTACTTTCATCCCTTCAGAAATTCTATGGCCGTCACCATGACATCATTGACAGATATGACGTGTCTGTTTTCCAAATGAAAACGGACATTTTCAGCTAGATTTCACGTCTTCATGGATTTGACATAATTGGATTTGACTCAACCCTGGATTGACTCACTGATAGTGTGACGGATGCCGCTAGCGGAGCAGGACATGCTTACCCTTCCGGAGCACCTGATGTCACTCCCGGTTTTCATGGGAGTTAACACTATGCGTGCCTTAGTTCTTAATGTTATCTTTTTATTTCCGTGCATTGTAGCTGTCTCACGTCCTTGTTTTGTCTTTGTTTTTATCTGTTACCGTTTTTGCCGTGTCTTTGGACTTCGATTTTTGTAGTCATCGCTTCCCTTGTTCCTTCGGTATTCTACTGCCGTTGTTTTTTAGCCAAACGAGGAAGAATCTGGTACAAAACTGGTTCCAAGACGCTGATAGACGAAGATAGTAATTTCTTCATTTCCATTGAAATTTCGTTTTTTGTGGGTTGGAAATGTTCCTCCTGGATTTCTTTGTTAGTTGAAAACGATTTTTTACCCATATGTTGAATAACAACGTAAGATTAGTTGGTAGAAAATATCTGTCCCTTGGTCCAACGTTGGATGACGTCATTTTTCCTCCTGCAGACCCCAGATGACCTCGTCTAAATTACGAGTCAAATCTGGAATGGAAACGATGCGCAACCCATGTAGTATATCTATAAATTATTCAATTTAACATATATATTTTTTAACTTAATACAATACCAGAATTAAAATGATATAAAAATGTAGTAACTATTGGTCAATTAAAATACCCAGAATTTAAAGGAAGATAAACTCCAAACAACCAACTCTACCACAGGTTGATAACCTAAACTGTTTTATTGTATCTAAATGCCAAAAACTTATGTGCAAACCCATTTTTGAAGAAGGCCTATTGTTGTTCTAAATTCAGACGGTAAAATCTTTTAAGATTTTAATATGTATTTCTTATTTTCTCCTAGTCAGAATATTTAGAAAATTTAACCACGATAAATTTTTGAGTCTTGATGTTGGGTGCCCCTTAAAATTGGCTATTATCACAAAAACTACATTTTTAAACCATGCTACCTGGCGTTTCTCTGGTTGTCCTATAGCCTCAAATGAAGCAAATACTCACAGTACAAGATATGCATCAGTGTAGAAGGAGTGTTGAATGAGTGCAAATTTTGCTAAACTTATAAAACATGGAATTAATAACTAAATACCGAAGTCACGGTGAATTTACTTTCTGCATATGCGCATTTCGACAACTTATGTCTCATCAGTGCAGATAAAATCTAAACGTTTGGAAGATGTTTCAAAATCCAAGAAACTGTAAAAGTAACCTCGAGATTTAATGATTTTTGTTTCTGAAAGGATATCAATTTTACATACTTTGTCTAATGACCGGCGCTGGGGTCAGGTTTGGTCAAATACTAACAGTGTCATTTCTGAAAATATCAAAAGATGACTCAATAAGATTGTTTTTAAGTTAGCACATTCGACACATTTTGGAAATAAATTATAAGGACCCAATTACATTACTCTTTTCATCGTTCACTGCATATTTGTCTTGATATGAAACTATTGAACATATATGAGAATAATTCATTTTTTCTATTTATGAGTTGTGTCTAATTGCATTTTATCCCAGAATGTAAATGTGAATATGCATGTATATTGGTTAAACTTTATTCTAACAAATAAATATATCGTTAGGTCAAAGTTTTACTTTTGTCGTAATTAATTATCATTCAATTTTTAGAAAATAGTAGCCCCACTTGTTCTTTA
The DNA here is from genome assembly GCA_002080025.1 of Modiolus philippinarum. Lineage (NCBI taxonomy): Eukaryota > Metazoa > Mollusca > Bivalvia > Mytilida > Modiolidae > Modiolus > Modiolus philippinarum. Next base: position 108,846 of record MJUU01044467.1, on the reverse strand, counting down.
ATTCCCTTTTGACGTAAATACAAAACTAATAAAATATTTTTTCAAAGTATCTATTGTTCTTGTAAATTTTACTTTTTTTTTAAATATTACAGTAATTTATTTACTACATGCATGAGCAAATATTTTAAGAGCAATTTCACTTTTTATTTTAGATAAGACTGCGAATAGGAGCATACGCGACCTTTATTGAAGAGTGGTTGAAGGTGTTCCCTCGAGAACAAATGTATTTTATAAGGATGGAAGATTATGCCACCAACACTGAGAAAATTCTCACAGAATTGTTTAACTTTTTAGACATGAGTAAGGATATAATTATATGATTATTAATTTCTCTATCCAAAATTAAACCCGTTGTGCATTTAACGATAAGTATTCCTAGTGTTAAAATCATGTATTTCCGTAATGATAGGGATGATAACAAAATACAAAAATATCTAAATTTCAAAACGAACAGTAAATTTCGCTATGCTGTACACGTGTTTCAAGGAGTAACCTCTCATCAGCAGTACTAGAACCAAATAACATGGTAAGCCACAATCCAAAGGTAGTCCAAAAAGAAGTACTCAATTCCAAAAACATTGAAATAAGTGGCAAAATCTAGTACCAAGGACATCCATCGAGTGCCATACACGGAAGGAAGCTACTGTATCCTGCAACCTAAGTTTTTTAGTACTTGAAGGGTTCAGAATTTTGATCAAAACAGTAAACTTCAATAAAACGCATGGTAAATGTTTCATATCAGACAAGTCTTACTATTGGGCTGCTTTATACCACCTAAGACCTCTTTTAAAAAATTATTTGAGAGCAACAATTTTTTTTTCATGTCTGGCATCAGTATAAACGGAGTATACTTTCGATAAAAGAAACAAAATTTGCAAAAAACAGAATTGTGTGGAGAAGAAACCTAAAAGCAAAAGTACAAAGTACAGTGTTGTGCCACAATTTAATGGCAAATTAATTTTTTACCGTGCATTTTATAGAAAATCAAAGATTTAAAAAAAAATTATTGTGAAGTTGTTCCTTGACAGATTTTGATAAAAGTTAAATTTCTATTGTTTATTTGGGCATAATTTTTGCTATGCCCATGATTATTTTTAACGATCTAAACACGAAGTAAAATACTTCCTCTCAATTTCTATGAAATTTCAACTAAAATGAAATTGCAAAATATTCCATTTGTGATTAAATCATGAAACAATAAAATCTTATAAAGATAAAACTTTGAACAAATAAACAATTAAAATCAATATAATTTCTATTCTTATGAAACAAACTTCATCAAAATCCATTGGGAAATGACTTGTCCATAATTTTTTGAAAAATGTACGGTTTTATATAAAATGCGCTGTAAAAATGTCTTTGCCGTTAAATTATGGCACAACACTGCAAGTACAAAATCACCGGAAAGTTTTACATTGCAATGACCGGACTTTGTACAGGCATTCAAAAAAAATGGTGAATTAAACCTCCTTTTACATTGTGATATGTTTGATATGTACCAACTCAACAGCAATAGGTTTTGAAAGGTCTTAGTACATCAACAAACAAATACCGAAGCAAGAACGAGGAAAGGAGAAATTCTAAAATCATATATCCAAAATCATGGATTAATAGAAATGGTCATCTCAGTACTAAGAAAAAAAATCTTGAATCACAGTTCTCATCGAAAATTCAATTTTTTTCAACAGGTGACATATATCTAATGACCGGGCTTTATATCATATATAGATGGATGTTTATGGAGATTTTTAATTTTGCAATAATCAAATATCTTTAGTCACTATTGTTATTAAACCAGCCTTTTGTTTACAGAGCCAGTATCAAGTAACACCATGAAGCAAATGCTGTGTCAGAAGCCGTCGAATACTAGAAGAAGTAGAGGAGGAAAATACGAACCTATGTATAATCAGACTAAAGATATATTGTCTCAATTTTATGCCCCTTTCAACCAGAATCTATCGATTTTATTACAAAGTACAGATTACCGCTGGCACAATGGATGACAAAATAAGACTGCAAAATGACTTTATTTATATATGATGTGATGTTTTTTATATATTTGATAGTTGTTAGTTTACATTTGTTAAAATAAAAATAGAATTTAGATTTGGATTTGTATATTCAAATACTTATTGATATAAACCTTGGACACAACTGAGTATGCATTGCTTTTAAAAGCAAATATATTGGTCACTTGAGGTATTAAGTGAGTCTTGAAAAGTGTCATTGTGAATTTCAGATACTCAGTACAAAACAAATAAAAAAGGTGTCACGGGCCAATATCAATCCACAATTTTTCACCCTGACAAATAACTAAATACCGAAGTCACTGTGAATTTACTTTCTGCATATGCGCATTTCGACAACTTATGTCTCATCAGTGCAGATAAAATCTAAACGTTTGGAAGACCATAAACTCAAAGATGTTTAAAAACTGATAGAGAACAAATAACCAAAGTGATCTAAATTTAAAGCCAAAATCGGTTAAGGGCAGAGCTTTGCATGAGGGAGATACTCCTTAGTTTTCAATAAAATTTACAAAATTTTAGATATTGGAAGGTTTCAAAAAATAATCGGCTTTCGGGTCAGCACCGAAGTACTGACTACTGGGCTGGTGAATACCCTCGGGGACTAACAAAGGATGTTTTAGTTGACATTTAAACTGTCAAAGTGTTTAACCGAAAAGTTTTATGTTTAGTCGAATTAAAATAGTCATTAAATATTTTTTTCATAACCTCCCTAGTTCAAAATATTTTATGAGAATCTTTTATCAAGAATATTTTTACCACTCGTGAAACACAGCGTCTTTTAAGGGAGTAGATCGGGGAGAAGGGGAAATAACTCTATTTTTCTCTTTCCTAATACTTGTAGTGGGTATGATCAAAATTTTTAAATTGTAATATTTTTTCCCACAGCAAATAATGTTAAAATACATATTTATGTTTATTTGTGTAAATGGGCTATAGATATAAACTGTAAATTTTTGTCCCCCGCCTTTCGCGAAAGCGGGGGACTATAGAATTCGCCTTTCCGTCATTCCGTCATTCCGGATGTCGTTTCCGGATGATAACTTGAGTATCCCTTGCCCGATCGAAACAAAACTTATACAGATGGAAGGAATAGGGAAGGGCAAGAACCCTATTGATTTTGGGGTCAGTAGGTCAAAGGTCAAGGTCACAATTTTAAAAATAGAATTTATTGCACCAAAATTTGGTCCGTGTGGGAAATTTTTATTTTTTATCCGATTTCGATGGGATTTTTTCCATTAGATTCCTCTCAATGAATGCTTTCATACAAATGCCAACAGATTTCTGGTATCTCTTACCGTTTTCAAGATAATTGGGGTCAAAGGTGTTGGGGGGGGTGGGGGTGCCAAAAATTTTTTTTTTTTATTTTTCATCGGATTTTGATGGGTTTTTTTGCAAATGCTTCCTCGTGAAAAATGCAATAAAACTCTCCCCAAACATTTTTTTTTCATCTTGTACCGTTTTTCAGGTAAAAGGAACATACAACTGTAAGGAGGGGGACCTTGAGCACTGCTCTATTTTTTAAAAAGAATTCAACAAAAAAAAATTAGTCTTACCAACGTCTTACCCACGTCCAATTTTCTCCACTAAGAGTAGTTACTGACACAGTTACTTTCGTTAAGTTCACTAGATGTTTAGTTGGGTCGGAGTTCAAAGTGTTCACATAAAATGTATGAACACCTTATGCATCCCCAACATACGGACGGATAAACAGTACAGCTGATTTGTCCAGATGTTACGCCAAATTGTGTCAATTCTAAGCTTACACGTTCTTTTAGTCCTTTAGGCTACACTCCATCACGAAACAAAGTATAACTCCTATTTTGCCCCATCATTCAAATACTCGATATGTACATCATCGCCATTATAGTCGATTGAACCACCCTTACAATGCATGGTAAAACCAAGCGTTGTAACAAGTTCTTTGTGCCATGTTGAAGCCTTCAACAATGAGCCTTGCTCATATCTCATAGTAATTTCCACACGGCCTTTAGCACTGAATTGAGCGGAAGTAATTGCTAAATGTCAAACAACGCTATAACGCTTACTCGTGGATGCGGAGTCGTCAAAAACATAGAATTAGCTGGCAAAGGTTTCTACAACCGCTCTCATCCGTTGCCCGACGAAAAGACTAACAAAAGACATTCACTACATATAACCAACAACAGGGCACTCATCAAGTCATTTGCAAGCAACTTAGTACTCTGTCCTTAGCTGATTTTGGCTTTCCTATTTATATCCTATTGGTAATTTGTTCTCTATCAGCTTTTACACACATTTCGATTCATGGTGTTCCAAATGTTTCGAGTTTATCTGTACTGATGAGACATAAGATGTCGAAATCCGTATATGCAGAACCTAAATTCACAGTTACCTTGGTATTTTGTTATTAGTACAGTGATGATTTCAGGGTATGATTAACATACCCTTATTTAAGTTGCCTATTTGTAAGCAGTCGGGCTCTATCGTAGATTCACTGTATCGACAACAGACCCTAGAGTAGCGAAGTTTTGGGAAATGTAAACTCTATATACCAGCATTGTTGGAATGTTTAAGTTTTGAATTATTTTTTAAATATTCGCCATTATTTCTGTAATGGCTTTAAGATTAGTTGAATAAAAAATGATATATATACCCACGGTTTTTTTCTCTTTGAAGCAATGTTAAAAAATCATTGTCATATGTTTAAATTCATTATAAATCAATTATTACTTATTCCTTATTAGTTTTTATTGTTTTCCTGACTCGAAAAATTTATTAGAAGGTTTCTTTCATTCTTATTTTGAGTAATTATCCTCCCGAAAGCATATTTGAAATTCCAAAAACTTTGTCAAGACCTAGCGATTCATAAAAAAACAAATTACAGCAATACTGCTTCATTTTAACCTCTTTTTCTTGCCATTGGACCAGCCTTGACAAATTGCCATCAATAAATTATATTTGAAGCACGTAATCAAATTTATGAAGTATTAGCCCATATAGAACCCAAAATACGACTGCCACTTAAACTGCATTCTACCTTGCTTGTATTTCCTTGTTAAATTTGCATTGTATTTTATATTTGTTTTCAAGTTAAAACTGTTTTCCATATAAACACATTGCGATTTCTTGGAACTTTCAGTTATCCCTCACATATCATATTGTGCTTATATCTGCCTAGAAATATTCCTTTTCCTCTTATTTTGAAAGGCGACACAGACAGCAATGATCACAAAATGATTAAGTTTTGGTCATGCAAATCTGTCATGTTTTGTCTGTAGTGTGTTGAGTTTTGAAAATCCCCTGTATTGTATTAAATAATGTGAGCTTTTACTGAAAAGTTCACACATATAGTTCTTTTCAATTATTATATTTATAGACAGATAGAAGCCTAGTCTATTATGAACGTAAAAAATATGAATTATTACAAAAATTGCAAGGGGGATAGGACTTAACAACAGGTAAAAATTGCAAGGGGAAAAGGACTTAACAAAAGCTGTGGTTCAAATAAAAGACATTGTTAAAGACGATGCGATATCTATTTTAACAGCGGAAAAATTAAGATTTTTCGTAAGTTCCTAACTGCTACTTTGTTGTAAAAGTTCTAACATCTTTTCAAAATTTTAGATAATTAGAGAGTAATCGACAATGTGTCAAGTTATCTCTCTTCGTCCAATTTTGGAATATTGAAACTGTCTAGAATCAGAGATCTAAACCTTTACGACAATTTTGTTTTAAGAGGACTGATAGGCTATGGACAATGTGGTTGCAGGGGAGATCTGTGCTTGAATACGTTTCCCATGGAATCGATCATCGCTGGCGCTTGTCTAAAAATCAAAGTTACGATCAAAGAACCACCATTGAAAAATTTGGTTCATGCGGCGTCATGACTCCACGTTAGAATATTTTGTTTTAAATTGTCTCACAGTAAGATAAAGATGTTGAAATGCTTTCTATAGTGGCGGCCATCATAATTGCACAATGGATCCTACTGACCAAATTTTCCTGTGCAAATTAAATTCGTTAAATTTCGTGAATTGAAATAGAAAATCAATAAGAAAATACTTGAACATTGCGTTCATTTATTGAAATCGATAAGAAAAACTTGAATATCTAGTTCAATGAATAGATCAAGGTAGCATGAACTAAAAAAAAACCTGTATAATGAAGCTATATTCCATTGCTTGTTCTTACCACTGATTTCTAGAGACTTTGTCTCGTGTGCATTTACTCCATATCATCTCATTATTGTTATTTTAAGACTCTCCTGCAGTGTGGAGTCCGTAAAAAAATTTCCATCTGAAAGGTATATTTTCTATATATATTTCAGTTATAGTGTACATGTTCTTCAGAGAATATCTCATATGCATACACTATCAGTGTTTCAAATCTTGACTTTTCAAATCTTGACCATACAGCTCATTAAAATTGACTTTTCAAATCTTGACCACACAGCTCATTAAAATTATTGCAGTTGGAGTTAACATATGTGTTATGGTCTCATGTTCATTAACCCCATATCCTTTCGTAAAATATTTAATACAGGAGTTTGTCTTTTATTGCAGTGTGGAGTTGGTAAAACAATTCCCCGTGGTAGAGATGTATGCTCTTTATTTTTCTTAGATATGGTGTACTTGTACATGAGATAATATCTCATGTGTACACTTTGTTCAATTATTATTATCTAAATTTATGTAAATTCTAAAACCTTAGGATTAACTCCTTCTATCGTAGTTTTGTCCTTAGCTATATTTGATATTACTGATATTTCGGATTTCTTTTGGTTTTATGCATTTAAATCATTTTTGAAATTATGGATTTCCTTTGTTTGGGTTCTAGTGCTGCTGATGAGGAATTAATTTCCGAAATGGCCATACAGCTCATTAAAATTATTGCAGTTGGAGTTAACATATGTGTTATGGTCTCATGTTCATTTACCCCATATCCTTTCGTAAAATATTTTTAAGTTTTTGCAATTGATGAATTTTCCAAATGTTTTGGTTTTATCTGCACTGATGAGACATAAGTTGTCGAAATGCGCATATGCAGAAAATAAATAACAGTAACTTCGGTAGTTTATTGTTCAAAATATTCTTCAGACCATTCTGGTTATAGTGTTCACAACTCACTATTTCATTATGCCGAGTTTTCTTGAAATTCATTTTATGAGTGCCCTGTCAGTTTTTAACTCGTAAGCCGAAGGCGGAGAATTGTTAATATGACAAGAAAAAATCACGTGAGGCTTCAAGCTTATTAACAGCTCTAAAAGATGATCCTCGTGCTTCCGATCAAATATAGTTCGCAAGTTTCTATCAAAATCTTATGCATTGTGTATTTAAGTAATATCTCTTCATTTTCTTGAGTTGAATACGGTGTTGTGATATTAAATTCAATACAATATGCATGTTTATCAAATTAATCGTTTTTTTATATTGCGTCTCGGATCATCGAGCCTGCCGCGCAGTTGCATAATGCATCGGTCTGTATGTTTGATTTACCTCCCTTTGTACACTCTTCGAAAACATAAATAATTTTATTCAAAATAAATTGCTTTTTTCAAAGATGAAAATAACATTTGTTTATCTATGATATGTGTATTGCACAATCGACATGTACACGAAATCACACAATCCGATTATTTTCACGTATTACGGAATAACTTAATACATGCAGACGTATGCAGCAGCTCTTTGGATGACTACGAAGTTTTGCCACGTGTAGATTTTCAGGGCTTTCGAGTTTCAGCTCCATCGGAGCTTTGATTATATGTTGTGATTGTCTTCTATGATTCAATTCGATTCCGATCAAAACAGTGCTGGGCCATCATGCTTACTATGAAGCATGAGCAAATCTCATTGGTGAAGGTCTCATGGCGACTCCAAGATGAAGAACAATAAAAGTGTTGTTCCATTGATTGTTGTAGAGACTTTGTCTCATGTGCATTGACTCCATAGCTTTTTAATGTTAAATGAAGAGAGTATAATATAATAATATAATTCGTCTTTTATCACTTACATTTCATTATTTTTCGTCAAATAATTACTTATCGACTTATATCCTACTGGTTTTTGCTGTTTCAAGTTTTCATTATAGTTATGTGTCAAAGTTGACCTTCTATTGTGTAAGTATAAAAAACAGAGATCAACAAATAGTTATCAATCACAAGATGATACATCAATATTGTAGGACGTTATAAACGTTATATCTGTAGTTTTTACTTGGGATTATGGGAAAAGAATACATTCTTATACGTTTGTTTGCATTGTCTTCTTTTTTATTTTTGTGTATTTTTTCACCCTTAAATTTGCCATTTCTGAACGCATTATCAAGTCTTCATAGATGTAAGAGTTTTAAAAAAAACTGCATTAAGGGTTGTTAATTCACTGGAAGATTATATTAACATTGTAAACTAAAATACATTTTTTCACAGCGTATAAACATTAACAGGAAGAAGAATAGAAAAATAGGGCTGTGATCAATCACTGCATTGCTGTTTAATTAATTATATAAATGCTGTCTAATGAACAAATAAAGTTATATGGAGTAAAGGTACATGGACAAATCCCTATAAATACATGGTAACATTAATCAAATATAACAACGCTTTAATTGTTGTCCTTCATCTTGAAGTCAACCATGAGTCCTTCAACAAAGAGCAAACACTCTTACCTTATAATAAGTTCAAGACGGCCCCTAGCACCGGTTTGAGCGGAATTCACTGCCTAACTGATGAACAACGCCACATTCATGTATCCTTTGTAACAGATGTGGAATCGTCAACAAGCATAACATATAAAGCAAAGTACTCTTACAATCACTGTCATCCGTTTGCGACAAAGGGACCAATAGACATTACATCATGAAAAACGGTCACAGGGCACTCATCAAGTTGATTGTAAGAAAACTTAGCTAGAAAAATTGGGAGATGTGTGCAATATATATACAGATGTCCAGAAAAATGATTTAATATTTAACAAAACAAGAAAGTCAAGTGATGAATTTTGATAGTGCATTCATATGGGAAATCCTCACATGAACAAGTACACCACATTTGACAAAATTAAAAGAGCATATACCTCAAGCACGTGGAATCTTTTTACGGTCTCCACACTGCGCTAGAGACAAATTCCGCCGTAAATAAACAAATAAAGGGATATGGAGTAAATGTACATGGGACAAAATCCCTATAAATACATGGTAAGATGAAACAAGACCTCAACTGTCTTCGATGGCAAAAACAGCTTGTCATAAAAAATTTAAGATATGAGGCTGCAACCATTTGATTTCCAGGGGAAGCTATTACCATTCACAATTTAATACTCGCATGATTTTATCATGCATATATCATTAAACAATGAACTACTTCTATATCAGATTTTCTTTTTTGTCTGCCTCTTTAGACAACTTTTTATTTTGTCTCGAAAATACATTCAAAATAAATTAACAGTAACTTCGTCATTTTGTTATTTAGTACCACTGGGAATATGCCTCTGCTGGTGGACTGTTAGTCCTCGAGGGTATTCACCAACCCAGTAGCCAGTATTTCGGTGCTGCCCCGAAAAACCCGATTTTGTTCGAAAATGTTCAATATCTAAATTTAAGCAAATGTTGTTAAAATCTAAGGAGTATCTCCCTCCTGCATAGTTTTGTCCTTTGCTAATTTTGGCTTTCCTTTTTAGATCCTATTGGTAATTTGTTCTCTATCAGCATTTACATATATTTCGGTTATGGACTTCTACATGATTTGATTTAATCTACACTGAAGAGACATAAGTTGTCAAAATGCGGATATGCAGAAACTTAATGTGGGTCATAACAAAATTACCGAATAGAGTTGTCAACAGCCGAAGTCCATGAGAAAAAAAATCAAATGAGGTAGAAACCACTGGAAAAATTGTCGACTGCAATGGTCCTGACTTTGTACAGTCATTGCAAAAGAAATGGTGGGTTAAACCGGTTTTATGGCATGCCAAAACTCCCCTTCCATTGCAGTAGTGTCCGGTAGCAATTGCTTTTGAAAGGTCGTAGACAGTTAAAAGAAATGATAATCCCAGTAAAAAAGGTAAAAGAAAAAGAATCTTGAATCAGAGTTTGGACCGAAACTTCAAATTTTTCCATAAGGGACTGGTATTTTTAAAAGAACTTTTTAATGATCGTATGAGATGGAATTTTTTGAAGCCTTGATTGATAAGGCGGTCACGGAGATAACTATGTCTAATGAGAAAGTCTGTATAAATTTTACTAGCTCTCGCGTAACGAATCAACTGTGAAATATATACTCCGTAACTAGGAGGAGCTGGAATATCACTCTCCAAGTTGGGGAAATTAATTATTTTGAAATTAAAATCGTCCCTTTTGTCGTAAATGACCATTTTCGTCCAATTCGAGATGTAAGTCCAAAAAAGATGTAGATATAATTGTCTCTGTCGTTTCTTTAATCTCTAGTTCTGGCTGATATATTAATGGGGTCTATTTAGCAAAAGATGCGGTATTGATGGAAAAACATCATCAATATATCTATAAGTGAGATTGAAGGATCTAGCATCTTTTATTTCATTATCTTTTACGAGTCCCTGAAGAAATTAAATCTCGTAAGAATATAAAAACAAGTCTGCGAGTAGAGGAGCACAATTAGTGCCCATTGGTATGCCAACTTGCTGTTAGTAGTTGATATCCAAAAAAATCGTAGCTTTTCGAAAACATGTTTTCGAAAAGCTACGATTTTTTTGGGATATCAACTACTATCCAGGAGCATATAACAAAAATCATGTTTTCTATTTTTGTTTCTACAACGGTCAAAACTACCACTTTAAAAGTAAGAAAGTAGAATATAACAAGAAACGTACTGACACGTTTTGTTAAAACAGTCAAGTATAAAGTAGGTTTTACTCACATTTTTTACGTTGCTTGCGGTTTAAGCATCTCATAAATAAAACAAAAATGTTATAGGTTAAAGTAAATTAGGACTTGGTACATAACACGGGTTATACATAACACTGACGTGTATCTCTGGTTCTATACTTTTGATTCCTATACGTTTCTAGTAAGTCTGACAGGTCGTGACCAGTTACTCTCTCTATAAAGAATATATTGCTAAAAGGATAATATAAATATACGATTTCCCCTTGAATATCAAGTATTTCGTAAAAACCATACACCTTTGTTTTTATTTTTCTTAGATAGGTCAAATCATATGCAATCATTTTTTTACCTGATTTTTATTATAATTATAAAAGTCAAACATTATTACTTACCACAACGGTTATGCACCCTCCTACCGGAAATACACTCATGGTTTTTTATCTAATAAATATTCGGGTTATAAAAAATGACAACGATTCCCGTATATTTTTCAGAAAAGTCTAATACGAACAATTTTAGAACAATACAAGGAGCAAAAAATATGCCGAGTGATTTTTTCCGTTTACTCATCGTGGGGCCAAGTGGGTCTGGTAAAACAAATTTGCTAATGCACCTTTTATTTAAACCCTTATTGTATTACGACAAAATTATTCTTTACGCAAAGAACTTAGAACAACATTACTATAAGGAACTAATTCAAAGATTCGAGGAAATAGCGGAAAAACTAGGAGTGTCCCTGGAAGATTTATTACAACTATCTAATGATAAAGTTGAATACATCGACGAACTATCAGATTCTGATGACAAACAAAAATTCGTAATTTTTGACGACTATCAAGATCAATCTTCTATTGTGAAATACTTTATAGGCGGAAGGCACAAGAAAATGAGCGTAATTTATTTAAGTCAGTCCTATTCTCGGATACCCAAAGACTGTCGTCTGAATTGTTATTTCTACGTAGTGTATAATTTTCCGAGTAAAAGGGAGAGAGATCTTATATCTTCAGAACTTCAGGTCTCAAAAATACGCTTGTTTTAACTACTAAAAATAAATATTCTTTTCTGTATCTTAACTTACCAGACAAGAAAATATTTCATTGTTTTGATCGGGAAATACAATCTTAACTTGTTAAAATCTATTTAATCTCCTTTTTGTACCCCTAATAGGTAATCACAGTGAGAATTTCGCAATGCATTAATAAAAATCAATACGACGTCAAGCTGTTGCCAAGTTATCAAGTAAATTTCCATTCATAAGTACAACATTCATCATGGATAGTTACAATACGAACAGTGATATTATAAATCAGGATATAAAGCCGTACTGGATTAAACTTTTCTCGGAGTTAACTTGTGGAGGAATTTGTGCGTGTTCTTTCAGGGATTTGATAAAGATTTATTATTTTTCTGCTTTGTCAATTGTTGTATGACAAAGTTACCGTATACATTATGGATTTCTTAGACATTGTATATACGTCATGGATTTATGTAGACAAAGCTCATAAACCTCATACGTCATAGATTTATGTGGACTGTCTACCGCATGCTAGACAAAGCACATAAACCTCATACGTCATGGATTTATGTGGACTGTCTACCGCATGCTAGACAAAGCACATAAACCTCATACGTCATGGATTTATGTGGACTGTCTACCGCATGCTAGACAAAGCACATAAACCTCATACGTCATGG
>MJUU01044467.1:83477-96247 GCA_002080025.1 Modiolus philippinarum | reverse complement strand
GATTTATGTGGACTGTCTACCGCATGCTAGACAAAGCACATAAACCTCATACGTCATAGATTTATGTGGACTGTGGTAGACAGCAGCTTCCTATAGGAACAGATTTATTCTTATCCAAGAAAATTCTTCCCTTGTATTCGTTTTATTTGCACATCTCTCAAAGTTTGTGAGGTGAAGAATACTGAAATTTTCAATACTTTGTTCTTTAGATGTCCTATTTAGATGTACCTTCTTCATGGAGAATTCTCTTGTGTTCTTTACTTCTTCGCCCTTCAACATCTTGTTAAAATCCTCTTGAGTTAACTTAGTTTTATTTAGTCCTTTTCCCTTTGTCTTAACACTAATTACATTGTCTGTATCTATCGTTATAGTCATATATAACTTAGGTGCAATATAAACCGCCTTAATTATCATGGCGTTTTTCTTATAGTCATTAGCTAAATCACCTAAGTTATTACCATTATAATTAGGTATTAGTTTGGCTTGCTCACCGGGCACATGAAGACTATCAGTGTCAGTATAATAAAAGTCTAACTCTACTTTATTTTCCGGATTTAACCTCATCATATGATCATACATAATCTTGTGGCTATAAGCCAGAACAAAAGCACCAAAATGTGATGGTTTACTGATCTTATCAACCGAGTCAATCTCTGATCTTAAGTAACCTGACACATACCAAGTGGATGAAATTAGTTCTAGATCAGTGATTATATATTTATGATGAAAGGACCAATATTCATTATTATCCTTTATTGTCTGGGTGTGATTAAATATTGGTCTTTGTTTTGTCTTTGTCATATTGTCTCAATTCTTGTTGCTGTGAGTTGCCGTGATGTTGGATTTATGATTTTAGAATTTCCCCTTTCCGTTTCTTGCTTCGGTTTTCGTTTGCCGATGTATTTTCCGTAAAGACCATTCATCAGTAACTTTGCTAATGTGTATTGAATGCTTCCTTTTTGACTTGTTTTCTTGAGCTTGAAGAATTTTTGTATATAATCAAAAAACACCTTACTAGTTTCTTCCCAGTAATAACCCTCGATGATGTTGACGTCATAACCATATTTAATCATTTGTTCTATATCAACTGAAGTATACCAACCTTCTGAATCCACCAAGTCCCATTTAGTTGCTCCCTTTTCATCTTTTCTTGCTACTACTGGGTGAAGCAGTTTCTTGTTTGTTACGTATTTAACTTTATATATCCCCATTTTACCCTTCATGTCTGAGGTGGTGTGTTTCCTTTGTCCCACCGGATACTCGTGTAACATACTGGTTGGATAAAGAGACACAACGTCTACGTTTAACAAGTAATCAGTTACATCATCATAGTTCTCACCGTATTGTTTAGACACAAACTCAGTCTTGCTCTTATAACACCGTCCACCATAAATACTCTTTCTGATATTTTTCCCCATCTCTGTTGAATCAGACAAGTCAATATCAACTCCTTTAGGTATGTGATCTTTGCAGATGTCGAATCCCAGAGAACTAGTCGGGATGAAATTAGTAATATCTCTACAAAAATCTTTGTAACATTGGTTGTTTAACTTGTTGAACAACTCTTGTAGTCCAAGTACATCAGACTGTAAATAAATAAGACACTCATTTCTTAGTTGATCAGACATGTCTTCCCACCTACAAGCTTTAGTATGATCAAATTCTCCCTTTTGTACGTTGCAATTAAAATCTGTTAATGCTTGTTTCAAAGAACCGCCTATGTGTTTCATCAAATCAAAACATCGTATTCTATCTTTTTGTAACCCGATTATGCTTCCGTTGTTTATGATTATTTTTTCCGGAGCTAACTCTAGTTTATTCATGCTCTTAGCCAAGACGTAATGATCAAAGTTACTCCCGTTATAAGCGTTGACAATAAAATCCTTGTTTTCTACTGCGGTTTTGCTCAACAAAAATCGTACAAAATTATCGATGCAATCATCACCAGCGTAGTAACAAAAACCTCCGTCTTTCTCGACAAATCCTAGGATATATGGTGTATGAACCTTATAACCGTCAACAATTTTTGTGTAAGTCTCTATATCATAGTGAATTATGTTGGGGTTTAATTCTTTACTCTTTGTTGTTTTTCGGATCAAATATCTACCATTTTTCTTTATTTTTGCCTGATAATAAGCAGATACGTTATCGTTGCACTTATGACTTTTCTTATATCGCTTACCACAACGAGAACAAACAATCAAGCAATTATGATTATCGCCAAAATACGTATCGCCACAAGACGAACACTTCTTCTTTTCTTGTGCGATAATAAGGCTGTAATGTCCCTTAGCTAATTCTATAGTGGTTAAATGTTCTTTACCGTAATGCTCTTTTGTTTCTTCACAAAATAAACCAACAGGTATCTGATATTTTTGTATTATGTCCCATGCTACCGGAAAAGGTATTGGCGTTTTAGGAGCTAAACCATAACATCTTCGTATCTCATCACAGAAAGTGATTGTTTAAAATCTGGTTTGAGTGATTTTAAGCACCTAAAGAAACAGTTATTATTGGTCGATAATGGGAGTTTTCTTTTAACTCCATCTGTTATCTTCTCCAAGTATTCACGGTTCCAGCAACCACCACCGGGTGGAGGAACTACATTTATTTTAATTCCTATGATTTCGTATATATAATCCTCATTCGGAGGTAGTGACAAATCTACGTATTGTTGATAAAGCGATACAAAATCAGTAAACTCCCTTATAAGAAACGAGTTCATACTCTTTGTTGTATTATATTTGTAACTGGGTGTGCTACCAGCATAGATAAATTTTACTAGTACATCAGCGCTATCAGTAAACCCGTCTGAAACAGCGTGATCCAGTCTTTCTTTTATTAACTCTGATATCACCTCTACCTCATCACTAGTTAGTTCCTCTTGGGGGTAACTAATAGTATACGTTCTAATTCCATTCTTTTCGTTGTAATTCATTTTGAATGACTAATATCTTTTTTTTTTGAATGATTTTTATCCTATAATATAACTTTTTATTCTGTGATTCTCTTACGATGAGCCGCAGAGTTAATATGATATTTTTTGGCTGAAACAAAGGCGTTTGTTACACACCTCACAATAAAATTTGTGTGTAGCATAATATTTCTTTTGATTTTCATTGTGGGCTTGTTTTTTTTCAACATCTGTCTCATATAGTTTTCTTCTTCCCATTTTTATAGTATGATTTTTATCTACAATAGCCGATTATTCTTGCTTTTATACCCTTACCTAACAGTTGACCAATTTTTGATGCGGCGTTGTCGTTGTTGTACTTTTTTATTTCTTTAATCAATGCACCTGGTTTTGCTGGTGTTGCTGGTACATCTGGTTTTGTTGCTGCGGTCGGTGTTACGCCTGGTTTTACGCCTGGTGCTGCCGTAGGCATTATTTTATCTGCTACATACTCTCCCACCTTTTCACCAAGTTTTTTACTCCCAGTGTCTAATGCTGCGGTGGCAGATTTCTTTATCGTCTCTTTTGCCAGTTGTTTTGCAGCGGTACTGCCTAAGGCACTAAATATGCTGTCGAATAATCCACCACCTATTTGTCCTCTCGTTACCGGGTCAACAAAAATGTATGTTCCTAACTCCTTACTATATACTTTTCTAATTTTTTTTTCTTACCGTTTATATTTCTCTCAGAATAAAAGTAAAACTGGTGTCAACACCGTTTAGATTTATATTTCTGCCGTTTACGTCTGTTATCCAAACATGAATCGAGTCAATCCTTGTCTTGTTTACTCTCGAATGTCCTATATGATATGGTCTCTCTCGAAACGGATAACCACGAGTTAAATCTGCAGTACTTAACACGTAGATTACGTCACCCGACTTACCGTTTACGACTGAATCAGTGATTAAATCACAATGAACATAAATACTATCTACGGAGTTAGTGATGTTAGGTAGTTTACTACCGTATTCCGTTTGATTCACTATTTTCTTGTCGAACCCGATTAAATCAGCAAAGTTACCTTCACTTAAGTCTAGTTCCGTGTTTTCCTTTAGTGTAATAAGCACCTTAAAGCTCGTTAGATCAAAGTCTAGTTTTATTGGACTGTCTTACCGATAGAAATTCTGCTATATAAGAGGACATGTCCCTGTAGCTGTAAGCACCATTAGTAAATGTCATCCTTGAATGTTTTCCCAGAATCAAGACTATACTTTATTTTCTTGTTATCATAGAACTCAGAAATATTATACCAACTGTAAGTCATACTATTTATCTGAGACAAACCAAATACATACTGTTTGTTTTTGTCTAGTACCATGGGTTGTTTGAACTGGGTCACAAAATTAGAAGGGGTTCCTTTACCGGCATAACTAGAAAATGTTATCATTTGTTCCATTTTTTATTACTCGAAATATTTTCTATAAATTCCTTCATGCTGTTCTTCCGTTATATCCTTATTTGACAGAAGAGTGTCTAGAATGCTTATACCCTCGTTTATTATCTCGTCGTTGTTGTTACCAGCCTCGATACCAGCAATAAGAAGCTCTAACCGATCTACTAGCTTTGTTGGCTCACAATACAAAATATTTTTGTATTTACCACTCGACTTTACTAGGGGATGTTGCGACAGCGTAACTAGTTTTTTAACATACGCTTTGAAGAATCAGAATACTTTTGTTTAGGATTGTATCTCTTTGTCACTAAGTCAATGAAGTCATCATCGACTGATGTGTCAATTACTCGTTGTCCTTTTTTGTCTAGTCCGTACAACTTGTTGTGTTCAAGAAGCTGTTCTAAGTCCAACAGTAAATCAGAAAAGGAGCCGTTAGCGTCTAATTTATATGACCCTTTAGTCGCTAAACCTTTTCCAGTTTTTTCCCCTGCAATCCCTGATAATACTTTCTATTTTTGTCCTGGAGATATAGGATATCTTGTGGAAATTCCGCCCCGGATTTCATATGTCCTAACTTCTTAAACTCTTTATTTGTTTGGCGCGCATCTAATATTTGAGTCGCTAAAAGAGTCCGTATTTACTAACAACATTAAGATCATGTTGAAAATAGATCAATTAGGCGCATCAAAGGAAATATCTTTCACAAGAGCAGGAACAGATAATAAGGACGAGATAACACTTTTTCATATCGAGAAAATAAGAAATAGCGCTACTTGTTCACTTCTTTTCAGCGCAGCCTTTCCATCAATTATGAAATTAAGCGAGAAGAGTAGGATTGCGGTGGTCGAATTAGGGAAAAACACTCATTCGTTGTTCCGATTCCTACAGAGTTGTGCGTTAGATATTGAATATTCTATCCGTGATTACGGTTCTGAACTAGATTTCTCAGAAGGAATTGCCGGTAGTATCCAGGTTACCGGCGAAACTATTGAATACAGAATAATTAGTGAGCGTGACGTTATAGGTCTATTTCAAAAAAAGATAATCGCCAATATCGACATTGAACTAAATGGTAAAGCGTGTTCCATAGAGTGTCATACTTGGAATGATTTTGGAAGTGAAACTCGTGGATCTACAATACCAGAACAATGGAAAAAAGAGTATTCCGTTAGTCTTTCGAATGGGGCTCAAGAAGTCAAATTGCACCTGGGTTATATTGCTAAATATGTGAGGATTAGTATAAGAGGAAAAACAGGTTATCGGGTAAGAAAATTTAGTCTAACCCCGTAGGAACAATACCAACATGTATATCTAAGTCCTCCGGTTAACACAACACCACACACTTTTAGTTACTCTCTGGGCGGTCTATTCGGTTTGTCTACGTACCCTATTGCTCCTCGTGTAACTCCGATACCGATCGGGCTTCCAGTGTCTGCGGCAGTGGCTTCGCCAGTGCCTGCGGCAGACGACACTGATAAACCATTTGTTATAAACGGAAAGATCTTACACTCACCCGGGGATGGGTTTCAGCAGTGGATAAAATTCAAGGATAAGTGTACACCCACATTTACTGTCCGTTTGTGCATCGGGGGTATGAGACAAGATACCCCTCCGTACATCTCATGTTACAAAAATGGGACGACACCAATAACTAGCACCGAAATTCTAGAGACCAGGAAATCCATCGGTGATTATAATCAATTTGAGATAAAAATGAGTCATACGTTTGAAAAGAACGACGAAATATTCTTTGGAGTTATAGCCCCAACCGGAATCGTTTGGCTAGTTTCTCCAATGACCTCATTAAATGTAATCGAAGTCGAAATTAAGTTTTAGTGTAATTTATATGATAAAAATCACTTAAAAAAGATGAATAGTGATTCAGTGATAACTTTAGGAGGACTGCCAAACGGAGTTTTCGATATAGTAAATATTCAAGAGAAAGAAAGGATCGTACATTTGTACTGTCCTCTTAGAGGAATAACCTTTAGAGTGTGGGTGCGCAGAGATTTACTAGAAGTACTAAAGACTCGAGAAGTATTTGCTTGGTTGTGCGATGAATAGAGACTATCTCAGAGACTGCAAGTCCGACATCGGAATCCAGGAGTTAAAGTCGTTTGAATACCCTTTCCATTTAACAAATACTCTTCTATTTTTGTGGTCCCGTCTGATAATCTTTTCTATTCTGTATGTCTCTTGGTCTGTCTTCTGGAGTTCTTGTTCGTAGAAGCTTCCTTCTATTGGCTGGTTATTCAAGTCCGTGATCTTGTAAGTTATTGGTTCTGTGTACTGGATCGTCAAAATAGTAAATACCTCTTCGGTCCAGTTGGATGTATAACCCTTTTCAATCGTGCCTTCCTTTTAAGATATTCTGACCTTGTCGTCTAGTTTGAATTTTGGTTTACTCTTAGTTTCCTTCGTATCTGAGTAAACGGGGGATTTGCTTGCTTCTACTGGTTTCATTTTGATTGACGAGTGCTTCGTGTTATTGTACTGCTCTACTAATTGTGGAAGTACTGAGATATAATTGTAGGTGTTATTGGCGGAAAAGTAGCGAAACATCTTACCTTTGAGTGTGCGATTGAAGCGCTCTATTACTACAGCCTTTCCCTGATTGAAAGTGTGGTACATTCTTATTTTGTAGTTTTCTAGGAGTTTCTTAAACTTCTGGTTGTAAAACTCTGATCCCTGATCGACACATAGTAATTCTGGAGTTCTTCCCTTTTTTAGTATACTCTCGAATCCAATAGCCACTTCTTGTCCTGTCTTTGATTTTAGTGGAACGCTCCAAGCGTATTTGCTGAATACGTCAATCACATTTAGTAAGTATTTGTACCCCTTGTTATCTCTGGAATAAGCTTGCATGTCTACGAGATCTGCACTCCAGGTGTCCTCGACATGTGATACTCTTACTTGTCTGAGAGGGAACTTTCTTCTTGCTTGCTTATGTAGTTCTTCTGCTAGTTTGTCTGTCCACTTTATTTTCTCCTTTTTTTTTAACACCGAGTCCCATTTTACTTTTTGCTCCTATTACACCCTGAACTATCTTTTTGTTAACAGCTTCACCGACTGATGATGGTTTTACTTGTTTTAGGTCAGACATCATCTTCTTGTCACATTTTTGTTTGTCGTGCTGCGCATCATAACAAAGATCAGGACTCCTACAGACTCTATCTAATTTGTTCTTGGTGGGTAATCTAGTGAATTATAAGGTCCACAGTAATTCGTTACTGGGAGAGTAATTCGGCCCTTCGGCACTATAGGTTTGATGGCCTTGTGTATGTCAAGTTTACCGCCTGCCGCGGCACGTATAAACTTGGTTTTCGAGATTTTGCAGCTAGCACACGTGCTGTATTCTATGAACTTACCGTTGGATAATTGTACGACCCTTGGAGAAAGAGACTCCGTGACTTTTTTCTCTTTTACGCAGTAGCTCATTTTTTGAAGTACTCTTTTAATAGTATTTCATTTTTTATTGTAATCGTCGGACTGCCGCGGGCACTAAGGTCTTTGTACATTATGTCGTAGATGTCTTTCTCTTGTGCTTCTGGTAGAAAGAATAGACAGAAGTAGCCACATAGAACACTTTGTTTGTGTTGGTACTGAACTGCGTTACGCCTGTATTTACCCTTTATATAGTCAATAAATTCTTGTGGTGGTGGAAGACCATAACTATCAAAGTAAATATTTCTTTTGTCACGGAAGTCACAACACACCCAATGAGTACCGGCACCACTTTTATCGTCTAAATTAAGGACGCCGAACTCATTCTTGTTTCGTTTTAGTGGGAGATTGTCCCTGCTGTAGACTCCTCTGAAAGAGGTAATACGTTGTTTATCAACCCAGTCTAAAATATCAAAGTTAGTTAACGGTTCAAGCGTCTGCCGTAGGCACTTTTTTTGCATGACGTAGGGTCTGCGTACGCTGTCTACTTGTAGTCCTTTGCCCGGGCGTTCAACTTGTAGTCCTTTGCCTAATAAACCGGTTAGTAATGGCACTGTCGTAAACTGTTTTTCCGTTTTGGTGGACTGTCATTTGACTAAGAAAATTTGTTACATCTGAAATAACAGATACTGTGTCGTTGTCCGGTGCTGCTCCGTAAGCTAGTTTATCTACTTTAAACTTAATTAAAAAATACCCATTGTACCAGTCATAAAACGAAGCCCTATCGTTTATGCTAAATTTGTAATTTGTTTTTGTTTGTTGATGTCCATTCGGGGGAGACACTATAGGAGTATCTAGTAAAAAGTTACAATACTCATATCTATCACAGAACTGTGTTCCTCTAAACATTTTTTATTACTGGATTATTATTTTTCTTTCTTATATAAAAATGATAGAGTTTATAAGCAGTGTCTTAAACAGGTTAAACAAGAGTTTTGGGCGTTGGAAAAAGAGTAAAACCTATTAGATTTTTGTTTTACTTATGAGATGCTTAAACCGCAAGCAACGTAAATAATGTGAGTAAAACCTACTTTATACTTGACTGTTTTAACAAAACGTGTCAGTACGTTTCTTGTTATATTCTACTTTTTTACTTTTAAAGTGGTAGTTTTGACCGTTGTAGAAACGAAAATAGAAAACATGATTTTTGTTATATGCTCCTGGATAGTAGTTGATATCCCAAAAAATCGTAGCTTTTCGAAAACATGTTTTCGAAAAGCTACGATTTTTTGGGATATCAACTACTGCTGTTGATAAAAAGCACCTCCAAATGTGACAAAAATGTTATCAATTAGAATATCAAGCATACTGTATACCTGTTTTTCATCGTAGCATACTTTTCCTTTTAAATTAGTTTTTGAAAAAAAGTGGATTTATAACCTAATACATCATATTTTTTGAATCGGCAAAGGCTTTGTGAATGATGCCTTGGATTCGTAATTTTAGTTTATCATAAGGAAGCGTGGTATACAGTGTGGAAAAATCAAATGTTTTAAGAGAATGAACGGGATTTAAGATTTCCAATAAAGCTTTCCAATTTTTAAGTATCCACATGTGATTTATGTCACTTCGGGTATGAATAGTTTCACAGTATGCTTGGTGCCTGTCTTTAGCTGCAGACAAAATCTTAGGGACCGACCATTTAACCTGAAGGGGAAGGGGGCTATGTTTTATTTTCGAAAAAAAATATTCTGAAGCTGATTGTATGTGAAAAAAAATATTTTGGCTGCAAAAGTGATGAAAAAAAAATATTCTGAACGGGGGCTCTCTGTCAAAAAAAAAATAATGCGTATTTTCAAAAAAAATATTTTGTTTGTACTAGTTCAAAAAAATAAATATTTTTTTGCGCTATTCAGAAATAAAAACCATACCTCCTCCCCCTTTTCAAGTTAAATGGTCGGTCCCTTAGTGAGTTTAATAGACAATTCAGTAGTTCAGCAAGATGAAGATCCTGCGATGTATCTTTCCTTATATGGTTTTTTCGTGTAATTTTGGTACCCAATATAGGTATGGCAGGTCTTGATTTTTTAGTATGGATATTCAAGGAGGACATGAATGATCTGTGATTTCTTTGTCAAATGACACTCTTTTGTATGTAGCACTAACGATAGTTCTTTGATGAGGCAGGTATAGTAATCTGCTTTACATACAAAAACGATATTATTAGAAGCTTTGTTTGCAGGTACAACAACATATTTGTCATGTAATGTAGAGAGGCACCTACTGGCTTCATGATATTCAAATACAGACTTAGGTCGATTTTTAACACATCTGCGTAGTTTGTTAACACGACACCGCACTAAAGATCGAATGGATCTTACCCAATCTGACAAGGACTAAATTCACAGTAACCTAGGTATTTTGTTATTTGGTTATTTGTTCTCTATCAAGCTTTAACATCTCTTTCGGTCAATGGACTTCCAAATGTTTTTGTTTGATCAGCAATGATGAAATGTGCATATGCAGAAAACAGTAACTTCGGTATTTTGTTATTTAGTACCACTGGGAAAGTGTCTCTGCTGGTGAACTGTTTGTCCCCGAGAGTGTTTACCAACCAAGTAGTCAGTACTTCGGTGCTGAGCCGAAAACCGATTGTATTGAAACTTGCAATATTTGCAAAATTTTGTTTAAAACTAAGGAGTATCTCCCTCATGCGTAGCTCTGTCCTTAGCTGAATTTTGGTTTTTCTATTTAAATCCTTTTGGTTATTTGTTCTTTATCAAGCTTTAACATCTTTTTCGGTTAATGGACTTCCAAATGATTTTGTTTGCTCAGCAATGGTGAAATGTACATATGCAGGAAATAAATTAAGAGTAACTTCGGTATTTTTTATTCAGAATCATCTTTTTGTAATTGCAATGCTAACGTTTCCATCAAGAAAATAATGCTTGCTGCATTGGGACAAATTAATCTCAAGGTACCATCTAAAACTTTAATAATTAAACATTTTCCGGTTACTCGTAGAACCAAGTTGATAGGGCATTTTTTCTGGTTTATTAAATTCCTTAAAATAATTTAAGTTTGAAAAGAAAAGATACATATTCTGGTTTTTAATGTTTCGCTTTGGGATTTATTGTATCTAAGTAACCGGAGAGTATTTATTTCATAAACCCATGCATTATTTGATGGTGGATAATTGATTGTGTTATGGTTATTTATTTGTTTGGGCTTGTCATTCGACTGCAATCTAAAAGCAATAATTTTACTATAAATACCTAATATATGGTTATTACCACTTTTATGCTAAACAAAAAATTCTTTTTTGGATTCATAATTAATAACATATGTAAAATTCTTTAAGACGACTTCTTTATCATGTTTTTATTTTGATGATATTTTCTATTTCAATAATGAGGTTCCAGCACCTTCAATAACTAAAAGGTTCTGTAAGCTTTATTAACCTTAATCAGATGTCGATTCTCGAAAATTCAAAAGATCCCTCATTAAAATATTGTCACAGCACCAAAAACTCTGTAATCACAAAACAGAGATATATTACATCTACTGATCAGACAATGTATTTTATCAAATAACTAAATACCGAAGTCGCTGTGAATTTACTTTCTGCATATGCGCATTTCGACAACTTATGTCTCTTCAGTGCAGATAAAATCTAAACGTTTGGATAGATGGTAGATATATAGAATCCACAATCACATCGAGTGAGAAACGACATTTCATCCAATCACTTGCCGAAAACAACATTTTCTCTAGAAAAGAGAAACGTATTTCTTCCACTGTTCGTGAAACGTGAAAACAGAACAGAAATTAGAGAAACAAATATCTCCTTTTAGGTCATGAAAAATCTTGGAGGATGGCATCACTAAGAAGATGGACTTTTTTAATCAACAATATATTTATCGAATAGTCAAATTGGCACCAATTGTGTACCACTTACAGCCAATCTGTGTTTGCATTTTAATGAAGCCGAATTAATACCAAACGTTGTGAAATGTAAGAAGAGAAGGTATATTACAAAGTTCCTTAATTTCACCATTTTATATTTCACTCGATAACACATATTTCATTGAGTACTTACACCTTTTTTATCCCCATGAACTGTAAATTGAAGACACAACAGAAACTAAAAAGGCGGTTTCATATTAAAAAATTTCTTCGTCAAAACTAGCAAAGATGGATGCCTTGATATTAGAATTATGACAAATGCAATGAATTCAAATTCCCTTTCGTCAATTTACTTTTCTTTGTATAGAAACATCCCTTCTGTGCCTCTGCGAGTGCATTTTGCGTATATCTCACTCAATACATCATCCTAATAGGGGGCGTAGCCCCCCATAAATACTAAGAAATGTCAAAATCTAATCATCATATTCTGTATACCGTGTTTCTATTTTTCTTTCAACTTCCGTTATGCAGTGTAGGATTAAGCGCGCGTAGCGCGCAACGGAAGGAAGTTGAATCTTCATGGAGCTTATGGAGCAAAATTTAACATAATGGAGAATTACGAAATTGTATTTGATACATTTGTAATAAACAGAGTTATAAAATTTTGAAAACAAAGTAATAAAAAGGATTTTTCGTTCTCTCTTTCAAAAGTAACCGATTTCATCGGAAAGGCGCTCGGGCAACGAGATCTCGTTTTCCATAGCAACCATAGTAATTTCAGCATCATAGACGGCGCGATGTTCACATGTTTACGTGTTCACGCGAACTGTGGTACTTTTATTCCTAGATAATTCAATATTGATAAGCAAATTGCGTAAGTTTTTTGCAGGAAATAACAAACATAGATCTTCTGAAAATAACGTTTTTCACGTTTTCATCACTTCGGATTTCAGATGACAAAAAGCTGACAAAATCTAAAGAAATTCCCTCATTCAGGAAGGCAATAAATCCTTATCCTTATCAATTAGTGCATTGGTAAATGACCTACCAGTGCTCAAATGTATTTCCACAAGTAAAATTTACCTGTGCATTCCTTTTTAAGGCACGGACCATTTGATTTTCGGGGGGGGGGGG